>VDFB02115881.1:44847-70871 GCA_007258455.2 Sequoia sempervirens | reverse complement strand
GTTCATATTTTGTGAATGAGATTCAATCAATAAAGGAAAGGATTGCAAGCCAAACTTTGTGTTGGATTCGATACTTTTGTAAGTTGATTCGATTTGGTGGTGATTAGTTCGAGGAATCTGAAAGACTCTAAGTGGTTGATGTAAACTTTGTGTTACATCTATTATTTAGATTGCATTGTTATTTTGTTTATCATTGGTTGAGTGATCTATAAGACTTTGCGCTTATAATCATTCATGCTCTTACATGTTCTTGTTGAATAATCTACAAGACTTTGTGCTTATAATTATTCATACTCTTGGATACTTTGTCGAAGGATCTACAAGACTTTGTGCTTGTAATCGTTCGTGCTATTGACACTCTTGTTGGATGATCTACAAGACTTTGTGCTTGTAATCGTTCATGCTGTTTGAAGAATTGTTACGTCTAAGAAGACTTTGTGCTTCTAACGTAGTAAACGGTACATTTATGCAGATCCAACATTGATAAAGCTACGGAATGACTTTGTGCCTTAAGTGAGCTTTCCCTTTTAATTTATTTGTTTGTTGGTAATTATACGGTATCTCTAAACCGGCTTTGTGAGATAGAATGGTAATGCCGCTAGTTGTTCGTTTCAAGTTATCAAATTCGGAACTTCCAACCGCGTGAAGCATTGTAAACATCTTCTCACGAAAAAGAGAAGGATGAATGTAACACACCCCCGACTCCAGGTAATTTAGGTGTACATTTTGTAATTACACTTTTCGTGATTTACTATTGTTTCTCTTAGCAGTAAGAAGGGCGCCTCCCCTTTCCAAGAGGAGAGATTCACATCTCACATAGCTGTGGCTGAAGTCCAAGTTGTGTAATCTGTCGAAAGTTGATTACATAATTTTCACCCAACACAACTGACTTATAATGCAGTCCCCCGCACACCTATCGTTAGATAGATGGCCCTCCCTTCGAAGAAGAGATTGGTAGGGTATCCTTTAACGATTACCAACTGAGCATAGTGCTGTGTCCTACACAACTAGAACCTTACTATTTCAGAATCTCGAACTAGTACTCGGATCACAATGAACTAATAGTGTAGTCTCAACTATCTCACACCTAAGTGGATGTCGTACCTTTCACTACTTTGGCCAAAGTATTCTCATTCAGTACTTCGAATGGTCATCTATCATAAACACTACTCAGGGCCGATTTGACTTAAGGCTATCTTACTCTACGCGTAGGCTGTGTCCTTCAATGGGTTCAGTTTACCCCAAACTTCCTACCTCAAACAGTCTACTAAGAAATGAGCCAATCAACAAGCGTCTTATATCCTAACTCCTTATTTAGGAAATCTTTATCCTAGGAGTGATAGCTTGTCACCATTAACCTAATAACATAAGCTAGAGACTATACTTGGTTTTGACATCATTTCGTTCCTAGTAGATATTAATTTCTATACGTATTCTCCATATACGGAGATCATATAGGAATGCAAAACTCAATCAATTGCATACTAAACCCTTCTTTAAAATCTTTCCCCATTATTTCCCTATAATGCAAATTAAGTAAAACTATACCCTTAAGCTCCTTAAACATTTGAATTCCTTTTCTTTTATCCTTAAATCCTTCATTCATTCTACCATTAAAATGCATTGAATTCCCTTATGCGTTTACCCTTAATTGTAATGATTTCCTTTATTCATTTGCCCTTTAAATACAATGAAATTCCTCACATTTGCCCTTAAATGCAATGAAAGTTTATCAAGACATTTCTAATTCTCCATGAACTAATTGCAATCATCAAACACAAGAATAAGAGAAAGCAGCATTTCAAACAAGAATTATAAAATAGATATCATGCCTGATATTTTAAGCTCTTTCTTCTAGCACTGCTCTTCTTGTCACCCCTTCAACAACTTCCAGAATTCCAAATGTAGGTGGCTGCTTTGCAAAAACTCTCTTTCAATGGTGATGATTTCTTCAAGTCACTCTTCTCAATTAACACTTCACTAATAGAAGTTAATTCAACTGTAAATTCACTCTTCTAAAAGGGATTTAGCACAGTCAACTGACAATAGCTGGTAAAAGCTTCTAATTTTCACACTCTCAGCAAAATGGTAAAATGCATCAACACAAAACAACACATCAGCTTAGATAATGGACAAGGAAGCTCTCAAATTCGCAAGAAACAAATTGCACAAGGATATCCAACAATGAATGGCTGAGCAAGTATTTATAGGCCCGTAATTGCAACAATTTCCTTCTTTATGGGCATGTAGAATGACAACAAGGCGCCCAGACTCAGTCAAATGTCACTTGGCAAGCATATAAACCCTATGTCATCTCAAAAAGGAGTGAATCGACCCTCTTGGAGCCAACATTATCAGAAAAGTTCAACTTAAAACTCAGAAATCGCCACCTACAGGTAAAACGTCCTTGCCTGGCGCATGAAAACAAATGACTCTTGTTGCTGCGATTTTGTCAAGCTTTAGCTTGCTACAACACATAACAACTAGCTGGCATTTCCTATTATCTAGTGCTGAAAGTTTCCTCCATTATTTTTGCTGCGTTGAAGCTTTCTTCCATTCACGGGAAAACTCTCAGCTGTATGTTGGTTTATTTTCAAATGTTTACACCAAAATATTTGATTCATATCTGTTTTTCCCTATGTTTTGAAAGAGGTTCAATACTTTATGAAGTCTCTATGTTTTTCCCAAAAACTAGCGACTATTTTTCTCAATAGTCCACTTTAATAAACTTGCTCATGTTAAAAGATTTAAATCTTTTAACTTTATTACCTTTGAGTTTAATATTTATTCTATTTTAAATTGAAATATTCCAAGCCAAATTTTTTCGTTTTTCAAATAACAGATTTCCAATTACAAACAGTGCACCCGTTAAGGTTAGATGGATAAACCAAAACGTGCAGGAAAGCAACTCTAACCTGAATGGCGCCGATGATGGCGGGCATTGGTCAGAGGATCTAAATGAAATTGCTTATGCTGAAACTCTAACCAGAATGGCACCGATGATGGTGAGCATTGGTCAGAGGGTCCTCTACGCTAAGTACAGAAAGGAACTCGACGTCAAGTATGTGCTACCCAATCCAATGCGGAGTGAGGGGCGACCATATGACGGAGTGATTACAGGAAACAAAGCTTGAAATGAAATGCTGAAAACAGGAAAGAGCTCGACACCCAGAATGTGCTTGCTGACCCAAGATGGGGAAAGTAGCTACCATAGGGCGGAGACTTAACTATTACAATAACTTCGAAGGAAATAAAGCATTACAACATAGATTTTGGAAAGCTCAATAAATACTGCCAGTACTACTGTCAGTTTACAAAATGAAGAGCATATGCTTGTCAAGAGATTAGAACTAGAAATAATCACCAATTACAATGCAATAATCATTCCCTTGATTTGATTCAAGAGGCCACATCAACTTCCCACAATGAGTCGGAAATATTAATTCTGTTTTCTGTTCTTTTTACAAATCTGTATTATGCTCATAAAAACAGCAGCTTAAGAAAACCTTCAAATGCTCACAACTCCCTATCCACTCGCTCAAATGACCTGATTCTTAAACCACAAGACTCCCAACAAAATGGCGCTCAAGATGATATGAAGAAACAGACTCTAAACACTCCAAATAATTAAATGCACAATTCCCAATGCATGAGAAAGTACGGCCCCAGCTGAAGAATTCGATTTGACTTTAAAAATTAAATACACAACAATAAAATCTAAGATTGGAGACAAATATTCGCCCTTCCTTGACACTACTATCAATGCAATACCCAGAACTAACTCTTTTGTATTTTTTGAGTTATGAATATAAACGTGGATCTGCTGTAGCTAATCTGCACTTTTAGAAATACCTCTAATATGCTGAAATCCGATCTAACTAATTGTTGACGTGGTTTTTGAGACCGCACCAACACAGAACAAAGTCGCCCAACGGACGCTCTATTCTCTCTTGATCAAAGTATTCCGCACGCTAAGATTGCCAGAAAGTTCGTGCGTTCAACTCCAAGGTTCCTTTAGTGCGAATAGGCTCAGTTTGGCTTGATGTGATATTGCTGGTATGTCAAGGGGACTTACGTAGTTGTTCAGACTTCTCACAGTCAGCAGTTGATATGTAATTTGAAGGGGATTCTTACGTGTATGATTTGGCAATATGTATTCTTTTCTAAAACTAACAAGAAGTATGCGGAAAGTAAAAGGGAAAGGGCCTAAGAAATTGGTACTCTATTTTAAATGCAGGGTATATGGGGCTTCGTTTCAATAGACTTCAACCAGATTTCACCTAGCCTCCGTCGGACAGCCTCAGCAAAATCGGTGCAATCTTCAAAGGGGATAGCGAAAGGTATTCAAGTTACAGTTTAACATACGTACACCATCAGAACAACGCATATAAGTATGTAAGCCATAACCGAAGTCAAGCACAAGATAATGTCCAGTTGACCACGCAAGGCAGACTTATCATCAACAAGCCGCTAGTGGTATGGAATAAAGCGAAGCTATCTCAATAAAACACCATACACCGAAGTAAGCTACTTTGCATGAACTAAGCTACTTGGATACGAAAGGAAGAAGAAACCTTGCTAGCATTTCATGACTAGACGAATTCCATCATCAATGAAAAGATCTATTATCATAAAATGTGTTACACAACAATCTCTTCAAAAGTTTTCAAAGGGAAAACTTTCTCTCTTCTCCAAATTATGCAAAAATGCTCTACAATCTAGCTCTAACTCTATCTCAATTCTAGCTCTGATCTAATCTCTGACCTCTAATTTCTAATTCTAATGCCTTACAAATGAGGGGGACTCCCCCTTTTATAGCTAGCCAAGTCCCAAAGGACGGCTAGGGTTACAATCAATAGAGGGGCCAGAATCGCGCCACCTCAGCCCTAACCCTAAAAACTGCCAGAATAGGGAGTGGTACATTAAATGAATCAAAGATTCCCACTCACTCCCAAAATAGCAAATGCAATAAATGCTCCATACTCAGTCTTCTAGAAGATCCTCGTCCAGTAGTGTGTTCCCATTAGCCTTCTCTCTGACTGCCAACTCAACAAATCTGCTAAGTACGGCCTCAACCTCCTCAACTGAAATAGATGGAACACAATCTAACTGAAACTCTAACACTGTAACTGAGTGCTCGTGCCTCGTACAAGATTTTCTCCAAGCAGCCAATGAGTCCTGCGTGTTCTGGATCAAAGTGGAGAATGTAGCAGTATTTTCAAAGTCATCTTGTACGAAGGTCTTAACATCTGCGAAGAAGGGAACCAGCAAACCCCTCAAATTATCAAAACTTATCTCTTCTGGACTCAGCCGCCTAGCGAAGATGGCCTCGAAGGTGTTCTGAACTCCATCTATAATATTGGCCATAGCCTTGTGAATCCTGGCTGAATCCGCCTGTGCTGCATCGAAGAAGCCACGCCCTGTGATAGCCGAAGAATACCACCGAGAGAAATCATATCGGTCATTCGCCTGAATGACACCTCCATCAATCAGCAACTGCAATGGCACATGCCTCAACACCTCAAGACGCTGGATCACCTTACTCTGATAGATAGAGGCATCGCCCCAAGCATGATCCACCGCATCCATCCGTGCCAAAATAGTAGAGGCCTGCTGAAAAGCAAAGGATAGGTCCTCCATGAATTTCTCTGTCTCCGTACGAACCCCTGTGACCCATTTGTCTGCCTCCTGTGCCATCCTCCCCAATTCTACCAAGCCGCTGATCGACTCTCTAGGAATATCTGCTGGAGGCTCTATCACTGGTACATCCTGCCCTCGAGAACGAGACAACTGCTGAACATATCCAACTAACGCCTTGTGTTCTCGTTTCAACTTCTTGTACTTTCCTTCTTTCTTGAATAATCTATCCTTGAGGGCAAGGAAGGAGTTATCACACTCCTCAACAATCTGTGCACCAGTAGGGCGTCCCAAGTCAAGAGTGGTGACCACATAGTTTTGGTTTTGCTTCATTCGGTCACACTTTCGACTGGGTAGGTTTCCAACTTAGCGTGAAAGTGCGAGAGCCATCCTCATCAGGTGGAGATCTTCGGCTTTCTTGCCTTCTTCTTCTTTGGCCCGGAGGAGCGATCGGTTCAAAACTCTTCCATCTCAGCTGCTGGATCAATCTCCTCGCTCGGGCTCCTTCGCATTCTATCCCTTAGCCAATCGGGCACCTCATATAATATATCGAAAGGCCGCTGCTCCCGTGCCTCGACTTCTCTAACCTGTTCCACTTCTTCCTCATTCTGGCGAGGCTCATCGTCCTCAAGTGGCTGAGTGTCACCCGACACTATATCATCATCGTCGCCATCATTCATGGCCGCCTCTATCTCCTGCTGAAATTGAGGGTCAGTAATTGTCCCCTCATCATCCTGCTGATCCTGCTGATCAACCCTAACAGGTACATTGGCACTCTGGCCAATCGACTCCCTCCGTGGAGGCTGAATATCATTCTGTATCTCCGGTACCTGATTCAATGTAACCCTCTGATCAGCAAACAAAGAAACCTCCTGTATGCTTGGAGAACGTGTCTCCAAGGGTGCTGCTACTGTAACTCGTGGAGGTTCTGGCTGAACTAATTCTTTCTTTCTGGACTCTGGTCCTCTTGTGATCTGTTTCTTCCTTCCTGTGGTGGGCGTCCTGTGATCTCCCATCAAGTTGTAAGTCAAAGCAATTGACCTACCTTTCAATCTGCTCACTCGCCTATCGACCCATGCCCTGGTGAATGTCATAACCGGGATAGAGAGAGTATCAAGGTCGGCAATCTCGGGCTCTGACCAATCTATAGGCGGAAGTGGAGTATCCCGAACAGCTGCATAGTCTGGATGAACAACATCCATGTCCTCATTGACCTGGTCCGGAACTGGAATTACCTCACACTCCCTGATCAGAGTAATCGGCAATCTAGAGAACATCCTCTTTCTCACTTCAATCTCATCAATTGCATCAGCCCAATAATCCTCAATGGTGGCCTTGTGTTTGAATTCCTCTGACAACACCCAGTTGATGTTATGGTGCGGGTCATAGTGTTGTCTACTTGTGTGATATGAGAAATGATAGAATTGAAGCTCACTTTCAGCTTCTCACCATGCTGTGTCGGGGACAAACCTCGTCCGAGTTGCCCATCACAACTGGAAACTCTATCCATCCTTTCTTCTTCTTCTTCTGGATTTTGTCAAAAGCTAGCAACTGTCTAGCTATCTCTAGCATTATTATCTTATCGGTTGGGTACTTAGGCAGCCTATATGGGTATGAAGAAAATCGTTGCAGCCTAATGTATGAAAATCTTGGAAATTGTATAAACCAGCACCCATACCTCTCAATTAGCTCCTGGGCATTTCTAGAGATTCTGCACTGTAACCTCTCCTGAAGCAGCCTCGTGATGTACATGGTGAATGAATCGTTGACACGCTTGTAATGGGTTGTGCTCGAAAGGTGCAACTGCGTACACGCCTCATGAATTTTGAATTGGTGAGAGCCACAACCGATGGGTTCCTTGTAAGAAATCCCTCTGTACCTCGTCATCCGTGCCAACATATAAATTAGATAGGAGCTCATGTAAAACGTTTTAGTCCTCCGCAAACTCAGGAGCTGCTCATGTATGTTATCGCTGATCATCTCAGCCCAATTGACATAATCCTTGCCCTTCCAACACCAGGTTGATGTAATAAAACATCCACGGCTCAAAAATGTAAGACTGTGGGCATCCACCAACCCTGCTCAGCAACATGATGAGATCACAATATTCCTGCTTCAAGTCCTCTGCTATGATCTGCTTCGGCAACTTCGTACGAGACGGCCTCGGAGTGCTCATCCAGTGAGTGTTAATTGTGTCCATGCATCGTTCAAAAGCAGAAGCATACATACGCTCCGCTCGCTCCCTGGACTTGTAGATCATGTTTCTATGCACCGGGATCCCAAAAGCTTCACCAATGGCTGCCGGAGTGAGATTGGCAAGTACTTGGCCATCTGGTGACGTGATCGACCGGTGTTCTTTCTCGTAACAGTTGGCGCACTCCATTATCAGCTCCGAACATTGAATAGCTGGCGGAAAACCAGCAGCTGCATATAGCCCACTTTGGACGATGTTGTGCGAAGTGACCGAAGCCCGATGACTTCCAATCCCAAACAGCCTATTCTTGAATGTTTCCAGGTTGACAGAGCCCAGGTTCGTGTCCGTCAACTTGCCCAACTTTGAAATGAACTTTGACTCCGGCATGAACGTTTTGCTCAGCTTCTTGATCGTAGCTTGTCTTGAGGCACCATTGTCCTTTCCGGTTGTCCTCGCTTCAGCCATCTGCAACATAACAAACGTTTCATCAGCAATCAGACTTAAATAAAATAAGGCAGGATATAGGGGCTGCAGTTGAATTCTAGAAGCTGCAATAATTCTCGTTTGCAAACCTCAGCCTCTTCCTTGAATAAGTTCAAATTCCGACTCTTAGAACAGATTTCTAAGTGAACTCTGATGACTCTACTTCTCAATCAGCAAATTGAATGACTTTGTATCAGCAATCAACAATCTTAATTTCTACGTCTTTCACTTCAAACCAGCAATCGGCACACTAGCAAGTTCGTACTTTTAAAGTTCTCAATGTTTCAACCAATACAAGGCGTCCTTTCAAATCTACTCCAGCAACTTCAACTAAGCAAATCAGATTTCAAACTTCAATGCCAGCAAGGCCGTACTTTTCAATCTTTCAGCAATGGCGTACCTTTTTAAGCTTCTTCTCAAAATACTTCTTCAATCAGCAATGGCGCACCACCCTCAAGCCTCTAGCAACCTCAGCAAGGACGTCCCTCAAATGGCAACTCTCAAGCCTCAAGACGTCTTCTTCAACAAGTTCAACCTCTCAGCAAAATTCGAACTCTCTCAAACCTCAGCAACTTACTTCGATGCTTCAATCTCAGAGCAAGTGCGCTTTCTCCAGCTGTGAAAATGAGTGAAAAGCCTCTCCATTTTATAGCTAAAATTCGAATTCTAGAAGACATTAATTTTAGCCAGTGCCATTAAACTCCACTACTCCACTTCAAGAATTCGAATTTTCCCTCTCTGGTTTTTCTGACACTTGTCTCCAGTCGTCGGGAATATTATTCTTCTAGAAACTTGACTTTGACTGGCGTTTTGAATTCCTCTTCGAAAAATTTAATTTAACTTCATCATATTTTACTCACCAGCTGGAGCTCCGTCACTTGAATTCGAATTCTTAACTTCATCATCAACTCTGGAAAATTCATCTTCGAAGAATTTAATCAAAATTATCTAAGCAACTGACTTCAGATTCATCGTTCGAAGCAAATTCATCTTGAAAACACATTTTATTCAAATTTGCCTTAGAAAATTTAAAATTCTTCCTTAGGAAAATTCACAATTCAAGCACAGATTAAATTCCTTACTGAAAAAGTGTCGGCGAAGCTTGAAAGATTTAGAAATCCATTCATCATCACGAACGTCCAGTACCCAGAAGCAAATTTTCGTCAGAATGTCTCGAATTCATGGGTACCCAACGAACGGGTTCATTTAATTTTTCGAATTTTGAACCTTAGAAAAATATCATTTTCATCATCTAAACTCGTTCTTCGCCTGTGATCACTCTGCGTTGCTCTGACTTCTTGGAAAAAAAATTGAAGAACTTGAAATATCATTGTTTCTGACCCCATTACTGAGAAGAGTTGCTCGTGCTCCGGAAAATTCATCAACTTGGAGCTCTAGGCGTATTTTCTAAGAAGAAAATAATTTTCCTTAGAAAATATTTTAAAATCTTCTTGCACTTTCGAAATCTTGCCTTAAAAAAATTTTGTTGATCGCCAGTGGAGAGGAACTTTCACTTAGAAATTTTTTATTTGTTCCGGCATGCCTTGCACATTTCATCTTCACTCCACACTACACACTTGGAAAATATTCATTAAAAGCCCAACGCCTAGGCAAATTTTAAACACTTAGAAAATATTTTATTTCTAACACCTTATAACTCCCATCAACCTTTGGCGCATACTTCACTTAGCATTTTATTCTCCACACTTCCAAATATTTTCCAACGCCTAGCAGTTCATCCTCAACGCCTAGCAAGATTTCACTAAGGCCTACCACCTTGGGCGCATTCTAAGTGTGGAGGAGGATAACGTCCACCTTTTACCTTGAGTTTACCACGCCTAGGTAACATTTTCACCTTGTTTACCATTCGCATTTACCACTTACACTTCAAACATGGGCGCATTTCCTTGAGAAAGAAGGATGGGCGCATTTCAATGAGGGAGAAGGATGAAACTAGCTTCCACGCCTTGTGACCCTCCAACTTCCAACTTTTGTCTTGACATGCACAAGTTTGGGCGCATTTTAGCCCTGGAGGAGGATAAGAATGTTTGACCTTGTTGACCCTCTCCTACTTTGGGCGCATTTTGATGTGGCTGATGGATGAAGTTTCTCCAACGTCTTTAGGTGACCTTTCACCTTCCAAACTTTGTCCTTACATGCATGATTTGGGCGCATTTTGATGAGAGAGAAGGATGGGCGCATTTCCTCTTGTGTGAAGGATGAAAATCAACCTTGGGCGCATTTCCTTGAGAGTGGCGGATTTTCCTGTTTGACTTTTCTTTGACCACCTTGTGAACTGGGCGCATTTTCATGCTTGTGAAGGATGGGCGCATTTTGACCTCTGAGGCGGATTTCTCATACTTAGAAATTTTTTCAACTTTCCTTCTTTCACTTTGGGCGCATTTGGACCCCTGAACAGGATGAAATTCTTTGACTTTTGTTTGACTTCCCTGCCTTGGGCGCATTTTGATGAGAGAGAAGGATGGGCGCATTTTGCCATGCCTGCTGGACGAGACTCCAGACTTAGACGAATTTTTATCATCCTCGCCAGCATCGTGCCCTGCTATTTATAGTAAGCTCTCTGTATTCGCGCCTCTGAAGCTCGGAATGGCCTGAAATTTTAAACACAGCTTCTTCATAACCTTTTCAACCTGTCGACACTGCAACTTTTAGTCACCCCGCTATTTATAGCCTGTTTCTGAGGGTGGCTTACTAAAAATAGTAAGCTCTTGATTCTGATAGCTCCCAAGCTCCAATCGAGTTGAAATTCGGATGAGGCGATCCTCACCACGTGACCTTGCTGGTGACACTGATGCATGCAACTGATTTGCTATTTTTAGCACGTTTCCAATTTGACTTACTAAAAATAGTAAGTGCTCCGTTTGACCTGAAATTTCACCAGCAGACAGCCTGAAGAACGCTGATCGCGATGGTTTACATCGGTTTTCGAAGATTTTGACTTTTGATGCCTATTTTTAGGCTCCGAAGCCGGAAACCCTAATTTGCGTTGCATGTGTATCAAAAGATCTCTGTTTGTCTTCGTTTCTGCAACACTGTGATCAGCTCGTGAATCTGAACTACTGGGTGGCGGCTGCCGAGACATACCTGCTAAAAATAGCAAGTTCCTTACTGAGTGAGAATCCTTGTTTGCATGTCACACCATCGCGAAGCTCTCGAAAAACCCATCAGGAATCACCTGACATGCAAAAGAAACTCGACATGCAAACCCTAAAAATAGCCTCGGAAGGCTGAATCCTGAAAGTGGTCATCTCGACTTGCATGTTATATCACGCGAAGGTCTCGAAAAACCGAAGGAATATCCAGACATGCAAAGAAAATCTTTGCATCTGGACCCTGAAATTTGTCCTGGCCGGTTGCTAAAAATAGTAAGTTGTCAATTTTGCTCAAATTTGGCATGCAAGCGTCGATATACTCACGAGCGTGTGATGATTGGAATCTCGAAAATCTGACAAATTGCCCAGGATTGCAGACTTACTAAAAATAGTAAGTATCTCGGAATCTGATGAAATTTGGCTGGAAGCCTGCTGGATGTCTACTGACAACATTGCTAAGTTCAATTTTCAATTTACTGACTTTACTCGACCTTGACTTGACCAAAAATGATGAAACCCTAATTTTAGAATTGGCCAATATTTTCACGTTTAAGCTCAATGACGACACAACCCCCCCCGAAAGACGGACACCAGAAAAGAGACAGAGCGAGAGAGCGAGGAAAAACCCAAGCCAAAAGACCGGAACGGAGCAAAAATAAAGGGGGTCCCCATTTGAATGGGGCGATGTGTGAAAAGGTCACAACATCTGGCGACTCCACGGGAAAGTGTTGAAAAACACTTTAAGAATTGAACTCAGATTAGTCTTCCTCAAACCATCATACAAAAAGGACACTTACTCTAAAGGGGAGAAGAATCCGATATTGGATCAAAACACTTTCATCTAAAACCTTGTGAGTGTGTGCATGCATTCCATCCCTGAACCATGTCGACTTCCGGAATCGGTCGTAGCAGGTTATATAAATATCTTAACTTCAAAAGCATCCTGGACATTGTCTCGCTGCCAGTCAGGCGTCCATAGCCCCGACGAGGTTATCGCTACAATTCTCACGAATATTGCTCCACTGCCGGCCGGGCGTCCATAGCCTCGGTGGAGTTACTCGTATGTTCCCAAAACCAATATCTTATGATATTTCTTTCATTTTCATTTTCTCATTTTTCTTTTCTTTTCAGATTTTTCTTTTAAGCACTTTCTTTTCATCATTTGATTTCTCCGTCAATTCCTCAATTGGCTGGCAGGCAATGAAGCCTCCAATGGGTTTGAGAATTGCAGTGGCGTTGAAGCAAGATGTAAGATTTTCACCTGCCAAAACCTTTCCCAAGAAACCAAAATGACTTAGAGTGGAGATAGGTAAGGCTTTTAAGGTCTTTAGACTCACGTGTTGAGACACAATAATGGATTAACCTCCCAAGACGAGTTCAATCTCTAACTGGATGATAACAAGAGGAAAACAATCTTGATTCTTTTCAAAAAAGTTATGCAAATTCCAGTGAAAGAAACCACGTTGTGAAAGTTAAAACATCATCACCCATCACAACGGGAAAACCCTAAATCCTTGCCCATTCCAAACCAAAACCACTTGAGCGGACCACTCAAGGGACGGAAACGCCAAACCAAAAACCCAAAGGGCAACAAACCAAAACCAAAACAAAGGAAAACAGGAAAACAAACGGAAAGCAAACAAACGGGAAAGCAAACCCTAATCTAACTATTTTACATGGCAGGCTCTCGGAGAGAACCTAGGACTGGAAATAATGCTTGAGGAATTGTCCGTTGACGGGCAACGGGACATCCTCCCCTGTCAATGTACGTAATCTAAATGCATTATCCCCAAGGATTTCAGAAATTTGATATGGGCCCAACCATAACTTGTCAAACTTATCGTGATCACCCTTCTTCTCGTGGGCCTTGTCCCAATATAAAACCAAGTCAGAAATCCTGAACGACTTGATCTTAGCCTGTTTATCGAACCATCTCTTCACTATAGCTTGGTGTTTCGTTAGATTCTCCAGAGCTTCATCTCTTTTCTCTTCTAGATGCATTAACTGGGACAATCTTGTCTGAACTTGATCCTCTCCTTCGAGGTATTCTTGAATAAACTGGAGAGTTGGGATCCTTAATTGGACTGGAAACACTGGATCCTGCCCGTAAACCAAGTGATATGGAGACGTTCCCAAGGAACTCTTTGTTCTTATCCTGTCTGCCCATAGAGCAAACCTCAACTGTGTGTGCCAATCTTTCGGATTTTTATCCAGTAACTTCTTAATGGCATTCAATAAGTTCTTGTTTGTGGACTCAGCTAGTCCATTCCTTTGCGGATAGTAATTGGAGGAAAACCTCAATGTAATTCCATACTCAAAAGCCCAATTGGAAAACTTCAGCGATGAAAAAGCTGAACCGTTGTCGCTGACCAGGACATGAGGACATCCAAATCTCGTCACAATGTTCTCTTCAAGGAATCTGATGACTACATCTGAAGTGCACTGCTTCAAAGCCTGTGCTTCTGTCCATTTGGTGCAGTAGTCTGTCGCTGTCAAGATATATCTGTGTTGTCCTGATGACGGCGGATTGATCATACCAATAAAATCCAAACCCCACTTTGCGAATGGTCTCACTTCAATCACTGGCTGCAGAGGCATAGCGGGATGCCTTCCTCTATTAGCCGCTGTCTGGCATATGTGGCAAGCCTTCACATGTTCATATGTGTCCTTAAAAAGCGTGGGCCAATAATAACCAGCTCTCCAGATTTGATGCGCTGTGGCCAGACTTCCTCCGTGTCCGGTTCCAAATTTCTCATGGAAGTGTTCCATCAACTGTTTTGCTTCTTGTTTTCCTACACATCTCAAATATATACCTTCATAGTTCCTCCTATAGAGAACTGATCCCTGAAGCATAAATCTCTGACTCCTCATTCTCAGTGCTCTTCGCTGGACTGGATTCAAATGGCGGGGGCATCTGTGGTTCAGCAAATAATATACTGTGTCATCATACCATTCCCCGGGAGACACCTCCTCTAACACATAAGCCTGTTGAACTAATTCCGGACCAACCATTGCGATAGTCTGAGCCAGAGCTTGTCCTCTGACTAACTTCATCGGCTGTATCTCAATATCATATTCTTGCAAAGTGGCGACCCACTTTCCTCTTCTTTCACCTAACTCATTCTGCATCAACAAAATCTTCACCGTGGCGTCTGGAACAATCGCATGGATCTTGCTCCTCAAGATGTAATGTCTAAATTTCTTGACGGCCTTTACCAAAGCATACGCTTGCTTCTCAATGCTTGGATACCTCAGCTCTGCTTCTTTCAAGGGTGAGCTCATAAAAGCAATTGGATGCTCATCTTTTTCTTCAGTTCTTTGGGTTAACACTGCAGCGCATGTATGCTCTGAGGCAAATGAATACAAATAGAAAGGCTTTGTATAATCTGGACTGACCAGCACTGGAGCGTCCACTATAGCTTGCTTGATCTCATCAAAAGCCTTCTTAGTCTGTGGGGTCCACTCAACCTTTGCATCTTTCTTCAACATTTCATTTAGGGGCCTCACTATCTCAGCAAATCCGGTTATAAACTTTCTGACAAAATTGATCTTTCCGAAGAATGACCTTAGTTCCTTCTGAGTGCCCGGCAAACCAATCCTTGAGATGGCTTCAATACGTTCAGGGTCAATTGATATACCCTTCTCTGAAATAACGTGACCCAATAGTTTACCTTCGGTGACGCCAAATATACATTTCTTAGCATTGAGGGAAACACCAAATCTTCTGCATCTCTGAAATATCTTTCTTAAATCTTCAACGTGATCCCCTCTTTTCTTTGAGAACACAGTTAAGTCATCCATATAAATTATTATGCACTTTCCGACAAGGTCTCGAAAAGCGATGTCCATTGCTCGTTGGAAAGTGGCTCCTGCATTGATCAAGCCAAAAGGCATTCTTCTGTAGGCAAACGTTCCCCATTTCGTGGTGAACGCAGTCTTCAATCTGTCTTCATGTTCAACCATCACTTGATTGTAGCCCGAGTATCCGTCCAAGAAGGACATCATTTGTGAACCATTCACTATTTGCAACACTTCATCTAATGAAGGCAAGGGATAGTTGTCTTTCTCAGAGGCCCTATTCAAATTGCGGAAATCTACGCATAATCTTATCTCTCCATTCTTCTTTCTGACAGGCACGAGATTGGCGACCCACGTGGAGTGCCTCACTGGAAAAATAATCCTGGCGGAAAGAAGTTTCTTGACTTCCTGATAAATTAACGGTTCCAGTAATGGATTCACTGGCCTTTGCCTCTGTCTGAATGGCTTGCTTCCTGGTTTCAGTGGTATTGTATGTGTAATCAGTGATGTATCATATGTCTTTAAATCTTCATATCCCCAGGCTATCACCTCTGGAAACTCTTTCATGACTTTTAAGATGCCTTCCTTCTCTTCAGGTGTGCAAACCTTTCCAATGAACACATTCTTCACCTGTTCACTTGTTCCTAGATTGATAAGTTCACAATCATTGCCTTGCGTGCTTTGATTTCTACTCAGCCTATCAGTATCAAATAGCCTCTCCAATTCGACCATTCCTTTTGGGATTACATTAGTCTTCAAATTCAATATCCCTTCTGTATCATATTCAGCCTCTTCAGTATCTTCCTCATCAATAATTTGTGCTTCGAACACTCCTGAGCTTGTGAGAAAGTCCAGAATCTGCTTGTCGTCTTCGAACACTTGAAAATTCTTTATGTTATCAGGGATTGCCGGGGTCGAAACCAACTCTACTGTGAACTTCTTTAATCCCTCCATTGCCAATGGTTCCAAAGAACTGGCAGCTTGTGCCAAAGAGTTTGCAACGGTATTTTTAGATCGGTAGACTTGCTTTATGTTGAATGCATCAAAACTCTCTATTAGGTCCCAAACTCTGTTCCGATAACGGTTCAATCTCTTGTCATGGCAGGCGAACTGCTTCCTTACTTGTCGGACCACAATGTCAGAATCTCCAATAGCATGTACAATCTTAGCTCCTTTCTGAATTGCAAGGAGTAATCAAAGATCTCCGTTTGTCTTCGTTTTACTATGATCAGCTCGTGAATCAACTGGGTGGCGCCGGACATACACGCTAAAAATAGCAAGTTCCTTCGAGTGAGAATCCTTGTTTGCATGTCACACCATCGCGAAGGTCTCGAAAACCAGAAGGAATATCGGACATGCAAAGAAAATCTTTGCATCGGACCAAATTTTGTCAAGGCCGGTTGCTAAAATAGTAAGTTGTCCAATTTTGCTCAAATTTGGCATGCAAGCGATCGATATACTCCGCTGTGTGATGATCGAAATCTCGAAAATGCTGACAGATTGCCCAGAATTGCAGACTTACTAAAAATAGTAAGTATCTCGGAATCTGATGAAATTTGGCTGGAAGCCTGCTGGATGTCTACTGACAACATTGCTAAGTTCAATTTTCAATTTACTGACTTTACTCGACCTTGACTTGACCAAAAATGATGAAACCCTAATTTTAGAATTGGCCAATATTTTCACGTTTAAGCTCAATGACGACACAACCCCCCCCCCTGAAAGACGGACACCAGAAAAGAGACAGAGCGAGAGAGCGAGGAAAAACCCAAGCCAAAAGACTGGAACGGAGCAAAAATAAAGGGGGTCCCCATCTGAATGGGGCGATGTGTGAAAAGGTCACAACACTAATTACAATGATGATTACAATGCACAAAAACAAAGGCAAACTTACAAATGATTGAATCACTCATAAGCATGCTAAAATCTCCACTAGATGCTATCTTTCAAGCATGAAGTCGAGCCCAGACTAGGAGGCATTCATTCCTCGAAGAATTCCCGCAACCATTTCGGCAGCATAACATTAGCATAGTCCAAAGATGAAGAATGATGCACTAAGACTCGTCTTTATAATCCTTCCGTTGACTTCGCAAAACCCTAAAATCTGTTTTTAGGTCAAAACCCATCCTCCTCAATGATGGGCGTACTTTTGCCTTCAAGCTTTTGATTTGATATTTTTAATAAATATCATACTTTAATTAATGCGCTCAACAAGCTTGCTCAGACTTTAGAATAATTAAAATATTCATTAATGAGGCGCCACCCTCAAATGACCACCTTTTTAAAACAACCTTAAGTCATTAACTCTAAGCCAAGGGTCAACGTTAAAATATAATAATTAAAACGTGACTTTTTAATTTAAATGACTTAACTTATTTCTCCGAAAGTGCCCTGAAGCCGATACTGATGAAGTCAACTGATCAATCTGAAGCCGAAAGTCAACCAACCTGAGCTCATCTGGAAAGCTGCCAAAAATAGAATTTACTAAAAATAGTAAATTCCAAAAAGTGCTCCGAATGCCGAGATGATCATACCACTGCGAAGCCCTCTGAAAACCCAGAAGGAATCCGCCATTGAATCCACCATCTCTGAGCAATGACCTCCTCAAAATTAGGAAACCCTAATTTTAACTTCCGACTAGCCTTCGGGTTCCCAAAGAAAGGCTAACGGTCACTAGAAATGTCAGGCTTGAGAAGGGGACATTACATAAATATTTATAAATATTTTCACTTGGAATTTATAAATATTTACACTTTGGAGTTTATAAATATTTACTCTTTAAATATTTAATCATATATAATTACTCCAAGTAAGTTTTAAAATATTAAAATGTAATTCCCTTATTTACTTTATTATATAATATTATTATAGTCCTTTTAAATATATTAAACATATAAATATTTAAA
The DNA here is from genome assembly GCA_007258455.2 of Sequoia sempervirens. Classification (NCBI taxonomy): domain Eukaryota; kingdom Viridiplantae; phylum Streptophyta; class Pinopsida; order Cupressales; family Cupressaceae; genus Sequoia; species Sequoia sempervirens. The sequence continues at coordinate 52,740 of VDFB02115881.1, read as the reverse complement.
TACCCAAGTATTTTAAATATATATATTTTAATATAACTATAATAATATTAAATATAATCTTTAATATATAATTATATATAAAAATATATATTTAACAAATATGTCAATATTAATATCCACATAATCGTAAAACCACAAATAAACATCACTTATAAATGCATATAGAAGTAAACACAACTCCTAACGCAAACACATAAGCCTATGGACGACTTATCTATTACCCACACAAACTGACTAAGCTTACTCAGTCTAAGGAACGTGTGTGTATGCTCAAATGGTTCTCGTTATTGTTTACCTGACCAAGCTCCTCCCCGAGTGATATCTCTCCTATGCTTGGAGGAATGATCCTCTTTCTTGCACATCATGACACGACAACGGAAGTCATATGCTCAAAACAAAGTAGTATACATAAAACATCTCAAAAGTTAGAATAAACATTATTCCATAACTTACATGCAACATCAAACTTGAACTCTTCAGCATACCTCCACATGATAACAAACAGAAACATGACTGCAAATGTGACATCTTCAATTCTTTTTGCAAAGAGGAAGGCAATCCTTTGCAAAATCTCAACAAATTCAAACTCAGAACTCCACATGAATTCCTTATGCCTCAACTGAATTACCATGGCACAACTATGAAGTCTGAAGAGTTTTTTCACAATTCCAACCCCAAGAGTCTCAAAATATAGATTCAAAGTATGGGGTAGCTCATTGTCATGAACCAATAATGAAAATAAACCATCAGAATTTGCATTACAAACCTCCAAAGTGGCTGAAAAACACGCTAGAGCCATCTCCATCAGAAAACTACCACTTCTTTGATCAGGAGTGAGGTACCAACTCTCTTGAATGAAAGTAACTCCATAAGTAAAGTGGCTGGTCTGCCTCCAACCAGCAAAGTCGTGTCTCAAAATCTGCCCTTGTCTGAGCTGAAAGTCACTTCCAAGAACTACCGATCGTTGATCGTTCCAACCCATATTCAAAATTTCTCTCCAATCCATTTGTTGATGAACAAACGGAACCATCAAGTAGCTGGAAATGAAGGGAACAACATCAACAAGTCTGGAAATTTGTTCCTTATCCCTCCAAGAGTCTTTTCCATAAGTAATAAACTCTGACAACCCAAGTTGAGAATCCCAAGCATGGATATCCAACTGAAAGTGATTTTCAACACACTGCAAAAAAATCTCTACACATTCCAAAGTGCTATTGAGAACCAAGTGCCTTCTCAAGAAACTGATGCCCCTTCTAGTAAATCCTTGAAGCTTAACCATGAAAGCTTCCACCTTAAGGGAGTATGAAACATAAAGTGGCTTCAAATTCAGCTCCCAAAACTGATCAATGTGATCCCAAACATCATTCCACCCAAGGGATGGATTTTCAAGAGTGCAACTACCAAAGTCTAGTTCACTTTTTTCCCATTCCTCCTGAGTAGTAGGTCTGAAATCTTCACTCGTTGCTGCTGTGATGAAGTTACCAACAGCTACCAAGACTTGTCTCTTCAACACCTTGATGTCATAGATGTTGAAATTACCTTGCTTCGTCACCTCCCATGTAGAACCTTCATCCTCAAAGCCACTTATGCATCCATTACTACTCAACATACGTGGCACATCCTCATGGAGTGATATCGAAGCATCCAAGCACTGGAAACCAGAATCAGTTTCATTCTCCATTTCATTCTCTACTTCATAGAGAGGATTATCATAACTTTTCTCATCACCTTCTTGAAAAAGAGGATTGTCATAAACTTGAAAGTCATTCCTTTCATCTTGCTGCTCCAAATCTGCACATGCAACCTTTGATTTTCTTGTGAAACCTTCAAGATCAAACTCCTCTCGAAAACTATCAATCTCATCAATTACTTGCTTGATTTCTCCAGCTCTTCGTGCATCCTCTTGCTCCTTGAAAAGTTTGAAATCTGCAAACTGGTCTTCAACCTTTCTTAGAGCCAACTGAGTTTCTTTCAACTTGTCCTCTGTTGATTTCAGCTCCAAGGTGAGTTCACCAACCATACTCTCCCTTTTTTCGAAAACAATGAAGGCCTTCTGTGCAGATTCAATGGCGTGATCTTGATCTTCAATCAAGTGTATGTATGCTGATTTCAATGTCTCCAAAGTGCCTCTGATAAGTTGCAAGTTAGGAAGAGCAACTTCATCCTTAACTCCACTTTGTCTCTCTTCAGACTGAGCCTTCCAATAGAGATCATCAACCAAATTGTGTGTGCGATCAAATAGGGATAGCGTTTGTACTTCTTTTCCAAAAGATACCTTGCATTGATCTTCCCACTCATGAACATGCAAAGGCGGTGAACTGCTGATAGGCTGCAACTGAAAATCAGAACTTCGTTCCTTGCCTTTGCTGCCCTCCTTGCTACTCCAACATTCTTGTACTTCACCACCAACTAGCAGAGAATGCTCATCATCATAAAAAGCATCATACTCCACAAATTCTTCAATTCGTTGATTGCAATCAGCTTCATATCTTGATAAATCAGATTTGTGTTTGGTAATTCCTCCAAACCTTTCATCTTCAAGAGCCATATGGCCCTCAAACTCTGTTTCCTCTTCCATGTTACTCTGATCAAACTTGAAAGCAGCCCCAAACTTAAGCATACTAACACCATTGTCTGCTGATAGAGAACCCTTATCGAGTTCCATTTCTTCATCCGGATCAAAGGGAAATTCATCCCATACCGGTTTGTCATCACTAAGTGCCTTCACACCTGGATCCCAAATGGTGAGAGGCTGATTGTTTCGATCACAAGAAGATTGTTCTTTGTGCAACACTTGGAGTGTTGATTCTTGGAATAGGTCAACTCCCAAATCACTAAAGCTGATGTCTTCATAAGTACCTTCCTCCAATGGTTGGGTCTGAGGTTCAAACTCAAAACCACCCTTAGCACTGTCACTGAAAGGAAGTAGGGAATCTTTAGAGCTAGCTGTTAGAAATTTTTTATCATCCTTATCTTCAATGAACCTGTCATCTATAGGTATGTTTCTGATCTCATCATGAACAGTCCTATGCATGCCATAGAGGTCTTCTTGATCACTTGTAATAAATTCATCTTGTGAAAACTCTTGAGGAGTTTGAACAGCAACAAGAGGAAAACTATCTATCACTAAATCTTCAACAAGAGGAGGTACAAACACCTCGAAATCATTACCAACATCCTTTGTGAAGCCCTTAGTCTCAAAACCTTCATGAGATGAATCCAAATTAGAATTCAAGTCTGCTGCTATATTCTTTTCACCGAACTGATCTACATCACTTGCTATCACATGCAAGTCAAGGGGAGTATTATGGGGCTCTCCCGCACACTCCTCATCTGTCAAGGTTTTTTCATCCAACGCCCTATCATTTTTAGGCAAAATGAGCACCTCGCTTGTGCCATCTTCAACACTAGTTAACTGATTTTTTTCTTCATTCTGCTTACTTGTGGGCTGCAACCTACAAACAGGCATTTCTTCTACCTTCCTTGCACCTACAACCATGGCATGTTCTGCTTCCTCCTTAATCATTTTCTTGATGTAGTTGACCATAGCCCGCTTTCCAGGGTGATAATCCCCCTCACAAGTCAAAAAGGTGTCAAATGAAACATCGTTCTTAATCTCATCTGTCAAGCTCTGATAATCTCTGTAGAGTATGTCAGCCTCGTGTTCACATTTCCTCTTGAACTGGCATTCTTTAGAAACCCCAATCAAATCCGACTTCTCAGACTTAGCATAAATCTTTCTGATTCCACACCTTAACTCTGGATCCTTCAATAGCGTATACACATCATGCATTAACTCAAGTAGAGACTTCTCTGTAGTCATCTTTCTCTGTCAAGTGAACTCTGATGGGCACAGGATGGCAGGATCTTGGCTCTGATACCACTGAAATATTCCAAGCCAAATTTTTTCGTTTTTCAAATAACAGATTTCCAATTACAAACAGTGCACCCGTTAAGGTTAGATGGATAAACCAAAACGTGCAGGAAAGCAACTCTAACCTGAATGGCGCCGATGATGGCGAGCATTGGTCAGAGGATCTAAATGAAATTGCTTATGCTGAAACTCTAACCAGAATGGCACCGATGATGGTGAGCATTGGTCAGAGGGTCCTCTACGCTAAGTACAGAAAGGAACTCGACGTCAAGTATGTGCTACCCAATCCAATGCGGAGTGAGGGGCGACCATATGACGGAGTGATTACAGGAAACAAAGCTTGAAATGAAATGCTGAAAACAGGAAAGAGCTCGACACCCAGAATGTGCTTGCTGACCCAAGATGGGGAAAGTAGCTACCATAGGGCGGAGACTTAACTATTACAATAACTTCGAAGGAAATAAAGCATTACAACATAGATTTTGGAAAGCTCAATAAATACTGCCAGTACTACTGTCAGTTTACAAAATGAAGAGCATATGCTTGTCAAGAGATTAGAACTAGAAATAATCACCAATTACAATGCAATAATCATTCCCTTGATTTGATTCAAGAGGCCACATCAACTTCCCACAATGAGTCGGAAATATTAATTCTGTTTTCTGTTCTTTTTACAAATCTGTATTATGCTCATAAAAACAGCAGCTTAAGAAAACCTTCAAATGCTCACAACTCCCTATCCACTCGCTCAAATGACCTGATTCTTAAACCACAAGACTCCCAACAAAATGGCGCTCAAGATGATATGAAGAAACAGACTCTAAACACTCCAAATAATTAAATGCACAATTCCCAATGCATGAGAAAGTACGGCCCCAGCTGAAGAATTCGATTTGACTTTAAAAATTAAATACACAACAATAAAATCTAAGATTGGAGACAAATATTCGCCCTTCCTTGACACTACTATCAATGCAATACCCAGAACTAACTCTTTTGTATTTTTTGAGTTATGAATATAAACGTGGATCTGCTGTAGCTAATCTGCACTTTTAGAAATACCTCTAATATGCTGAAATCAGATCTAACTAATTACAATGATGATTACAATGCACAAAAACAAAGGCAAACTTACAAATGATTGAATCACTCATAAGCATGCTAAAATCTCCACTAGATGCTATCTTTCAAGCATGAAGTCGAGCCCAGACTAGGAGGCATTCATTCCTCGAAGAATTCCCGCAACCATTTCGGCAGCATAACATTAGCATAGTCCAAAGATGAAGAATGATGCACTAAGACTCCTCTTTATAATCCTTCCGTTGACTTCGCAAAACCCTAAAATCTGTTTTTAGGTCAAAACCCATCCTCCTCAATGATGGGCGTACTTTTGCCTTCAAGCTTTTGATTTGATATTTTTAATAAATATCATACTTTAATTAATGCGCTCAACAAGCTTGCTCAGACTTTAGAATAATTAAAATATTCATTAATGAGGCGCCACCCTCAAATGACCACCTTTTTAAAACAACCTTAAGTCATTAACTCTAAGCCAAGGGTCAACGTTAAAATATAATAATTAAAACGTGACTTTTTAATTTAAATGACTTAACTTATTTCTCCGAAAGTGCCCTGAAGCCGATACTGATGAAGTCAACTAATCAATCTGAAGCCGAAAGTCAACCAACCTGAGCTCATCTGGAAAGCTGCCAAAAATAGAATTTACTAAAAATAGTAAATTCCAAAAAGTGCTCCGAATGCCGAGATGATCATACCACTGCGAAGCCCTCTGAAAACCCAGAAGGAATCCGCCATTGAATCCACCATCTCTGAGCAATGACCTCCTCAAAATTAGGAAACCCTAATTTTAACTTCCGACTAGCCTTCGGGTTCCCAAAGAAAGGCTAACGGTCACTAGAAATGTCAGGCTTGAGAAGGGGACATTACATAAATATTTATAAATATTTTCACTTGGAATTTATAAATATTTACACTTTGGAGTTTATAAATATTTACTCTTTAAATATTTAATCATATATAATTACTCCAAGTAAGTTTTAAAATATTAAAATGTAATTCCCTTATTTACTTTATTATATAATATTATTATAGTCCTTTTAAATATATTAAACATATAAATATTTAAATACCCGAGTATTTTAAATATATATATTTTAATATAACTATAATAATATTATATATAATCTTTAATATATAATTATATATAAAAATATATATTTAACAAATATGTCAATATTAATATCCACATAATCGTAAAACCACAAATAAACATCACTTATAAATGCATATAGAAGTAAACACAACTCCTAACGCAAACACATAAGCCTATGGACGACTTATCTATTACCCACACAAACTGACTAAGCTTACTCAGTCTAAGGAACGTGTGTGTATGCTCAAATGGTTCTCGTTATTGTTTACCTGACCAAGCTCCTCCCCAAGTGATATCTCTCCTATGCTTGGAGGAATGATCCTCTTTCCTGCACATCATGACACGACAACGGAAGTCATATGCTCAAAACAAAGTAGTATACATAAAACATCTCAAAAGTTAGAATAAACATTATTCCATAACTTACATGCAACATTTATTCAAGAATTACATCAACAAAAGTATTAGACAAATGAGACAATCATTTAAATAGGACACATTCATTCGATAACAAGAAGATGTTTTATTCATCTAAAAGATACAATCATTACAGTGCATTTCCCTATGTAGTAGTAGCTATACAATCAGTGTGTAACACACTATATAAGCCATCACAAATTGCTTAGATCATGTGACTAGAGTTGCCAATTGCTGCATTTGAACACTTGAACATTTCCTTGCATGATTTTTTGGCACCTGTAGAAACCCTAGTTTCCCCCTGATACTGATTCTGACTGAGTTTTGAGTTTTTCTGAAGGTTTTTGGTTTTTTTGCAATTTTTGAGTTTTTGATGCAATAAATGAATGGTACGGCTTTGATAGAAATTAATAATAAATTCAATAAAAATGCTAGGTAACCAATATGCATAGGAAATACAATATAGAATGAAGGCGTTTCCTTTATTTGCTCAACTGGAAACAATACAATAAGATCTGGCAGCATGCAATGAAAGAATAACAATTTTTATTGTAAAAACCTGGTATTTCTGCCACAGCTGAAGGTATAGGTCTGGTACGGCTGGGACAATAAATGCTCTTCTCCCTCTGAATGATGATCTCTGATGATGCCCAAGAAGTATGCGCCTATACTGGAGAAAGTATGAAGCCAAAAAGAGAGGCGTTTCTCCTTCCAAGCAAAAGACGGCTCAAGACAAGATGGTACGGCCTGGTACATGTACGGCCAGGTACAGCAGCATTTATGATTTGTACAACCTCCTCAAATTAATGTCTAAGTCTCTGTAAATAGTACGCCCAGGTAAATAGATGCTTTCTGGATGATAGAATATGCTGAAGCTCTGTAAATGAATTAACTCTGAAGATCAATGATTTCCTCTGAGTGAGAAAACCTCTGCTGGCAATAGATCAAGTGATATTTCACACCCTCTGAATTGCTTTCCGTTAGAGATGGCTCGTTCCCTAAGGAATTCGAGTTCAAACCCTAAGGTTCTGTGCTCAGATCAATTTGATCAGTTTCTCAAATTCAATAATCTCATAATGGCTCAAAACCCAAGGCAAATCCTCTAATATGCTGAAAAGTGCGATTTCCTTAAGAATAGGGTTTTAATTAATATTTGACTTTTAATTCTTTTATTTCTCCATAGTCCTCAGTCAAATATTTAAGTCATAATTTAAATGCCAAATGGGCCCCTTCTGATGATGGCGCACCCCTCAGTGAGAAATCACTTAAGTTATAATTTAATATTATAACTTTATATTATAATCATTAAATAATTAATATTTAATCAATATAATTAAATATTAATATCTTCCTCGATAATCATCCGATTACTGTCCCGTCTGAAGCTGACGAACACTGAAGTGATTCCGAATACTGCCCAAGCCATACT
>VDFB02115881.1:0-38846 GCA_007258455.2 Sequoia sempervirens | reverse complement strand
CTGAAGCCGAGCCAAGCTCCGAAGTGACCCTCTATCCAGTCTATCAGCCTACGAGGGTCGTGTAACAGACCAATCCTGTACTCCGAGAGATGTCACTGAGAAGGGGACATGACAGCACCTACCAAGAATATGATGCCAATGATGCTTCAGGGTGAGTCTGATAAGACTGAAACAAATACTTATTTCTGCTGTTTGCTGTTGTAAAGGGTGAAAAAATGTGAAATATCAATGATTTTACCTTGTAACATATAGTATTTTTGCTTATAATCTGATCAGGTCAGCCCTTATTCTGCCCTTACACAGATAGGTCAGTCCTCTAAATAACTTTGTGTTTCCTTGAAATTTTGCAGTGGTGTAACAATGCAACCATTCTCATGTTCAAAATTCTGTAATTCAATTATCTCTTCTTCCGAATCTCTGTGTTTTCTGTAATTGTGCATATGTGGGATTTTTGCTGCTAGTTTTGACGACCTTTAGTTTGGTTGTCAGACCTGACCTGCACCACAGGGATTCATTCTCCTTCTTGATCTTGTGGTAGAATGCAAAGGTCCAAATCCACCAAAGGAATTCTTTTTACACCTTTCTTCTTACCCCAAAGATTTCTTGTGAGCACATTCTCAAACCTTCTATGACCTGCCCAAAATGGGAAAAGGTGAAGGAGTAGTACATGGTTCTTCTAAAGTTTTTGGCCATAGTGTTGAGACTCGGCGAGTCTTGGGAAGGACTTGGGATCTGAGTCTGAGCTAGGCTCAGCAAGTCTGATAGTAGAGACTTGTGAGTCTCCCAAAACTCATGAGTTTTAGACTTTTATTAGACTTGCAAATCTCCTGAAACTCTTGAGTTTCAGCAGACTCATGAATCTCAATTGTTTGACTCAATGTAAGAACCCTAGTTCTCTCCCAACTGAAACTCTGTACTGCTGACTGCAAGCTTCTGGATTTGTGTTTGATTTGTTCTTGGGTTTTATGATTTTTTTGTGTTTTGAGATATATTTGCTTTTTTTTGTATTTTTTTGTAAATGATGCCAAGCATAAAGAAAACTAAGAAATATACAAATACTGAAAGGAATACTTGCTGCAAAGGAATATTCGATTTATTGATTATTCTCAAAGACTTCTACATTCAAAATGCATACCTGAAAATATAGAAGACTATTACATGAAAATATGAGATTGCTGGCAGCGATGGCTAAATCTGATAAAGAATTCGATCTGTTGCATATACTGATATCTCCTCCTCAAAAACCACGCCAATGACCTTTACTGAGATAGGCGCCCAAAATGGTGAAGAAAAAGCTTCAAAAACATAGGCAATATGCCCTAGGAAAGTCATGCCATGCTTCACAGGTGGTACAGCTGTAAGGAAGACCAGATGGTACGGCCTTGGGAAGTGTGCCCAACAATAAATGATGCCATCCCTTTTTGATGTTTGATCTCCACAATGAAAATATGTTGAAAAACCCCTCAATGAATTTCTCAAATATGCTATCAACTAACCAAATATCTGCCTCAAAAGACCCTCTATCCAATCCCATTAGCCGATGAGGGTCAAGCTGCTAGGCTAATCCCACTAATAACTGATGTCTAGCTAGAAGGGGACATTACACTTTGTTAGTGTTTTATAGCTGTGAGAGGTATTTCCCTAAGAGAAATTTAATCAAAGGCAAGTCGGCCTTTCTTTTTGTAAAACAAATATTATATTTTCTAGGTCGGCCCTAGAAGAGAGCTCTCCTAACTTGCTATATAAAGGAGAAGGTGTCTCCACTTTAATCATCCATTCCAATTCAAATTTCTTCAGCAGCAGGTTCACTATCAAGAGCAATAGATTTGCTTCAAGGAGAAGTGGTATTAATTTGGTATTATTTTGTGTATTCAAGGAAATCGTACTATCTTCAAGTGCAGATTCATTGTATGAGATTCGGCCTTTCTAGGGCTTGATTTTGAGTTCTATTTCTGCACTTATTTATTCTGATTTATAAGAGAATATCTTGCTGGGTTTTTCTCCCTCGAGTAGGAGGGTTTTCCTAGAGTAAATTTGGTGTTCATTGTTCTCTGTGTTGTATTTTCTGCTTTTTGTTAAATCTGATCCTAAAATTAACATGGTATTGGAGCAGGTTTAGAAAAGATCTGATCGGATTTGGCTAAGCGTTATAAGACAACTCATTATTTAGGGCAGATCTTGAAGGCAACTTATTGCAGATCTTGAAGGCGAACTATTGCAGACCTAAGGAGGCGAATTATTGCAGACCTAAGGGCAGATCTTGAAGGCGAATTATTGCAGACCTAAGGAGGCAAATTATTGCAGACCTAAGGGAAAACTTTAAAGAAGTTGATTCATGGAGGCATGAACAAGCTATGTGTGGGCCACATCACTTGGAGGAGAAAATGAAGATTGAAGGAAAGGATGAGCACTTGAAAGAAGTCCTCTACCTCACACAACTTCAAGAGTTTCAAAGGACCATGCCTATGATGGAGGATGTCTACTTGTAGCACCTTATGGATAATGACTCTCTCTCCAAAATGTGTAAGTGTTACAGGGAACATCATCGGGTGGAGATGATGGTTGTCGGGAGGAGAAAAATGACTACAACTGAATCAACAAAGATAAGTTCTATTATGTATCATTCCTTTAATTGTTTTATCTAATAATATTTGCTAGATGACTACATGCTTCGTTTGTATCGGGGTAGTTTCATTTTATGAACTATTGTTAATCTCTTTAAAATGCAGGATGGATCAAGGAGAAAAAGGATGATGGATTAATTATCGGAGATTGCATAAGGAATTCAAAGGGAGGAAGAGCTTGAGGCATCCTGTGAGGAAGTCATGCCAGCTGGAGAAATGAACAAACATGGAGACATAGCTTGCAGCTATGGGACTGAGTTGGTGGCACATAACTCATGATTCTTCACTGGAGTCATCTTTCGACGGTACAAGGTTGGGTCAGCCTTGGATGGAGAGTTTGAATCAGCAAAGAAGATTGAGAAGGATGAAGACACTAAACAACGGTACGACAGAAATCTTGTCCTCTTGATTTGGAACAATAGTCTATGGTTCTTGCATGGTTAACTATTGGCAGCTCTAGAAAGAATTGTGGAAAACAGTGAGGTTCCTATCAAAGATCATTGGAGAAGACATGCTAATGGCTATTGGATTGAGAGTTGTGACAGAAAAACAGTTTTCAATTCTTTGCGAGTTGGGTAAATCAATGACATGTCCGAGAAGAGGACTAAGGTTTTGAGATCCATCAATGGAGGGGAGTTCACTTCCAGAGGACTTTTGTAATCTCTATATTGAGGCAGGGTTCAAGAGGGAGTTTTGTGTTCAACAAGATGGAGTCCTATGTCACGAGAAACTAGAGTGACTCACTGAGAAGAAGTGAAGGTGTCAGTTAAGTGGGTTGCAGTGTTGCAAGGCCAAGTGCTAAGTCTTTGGAAAGCCTCTTTAGCTGGAGAGAACGAAATTGCACAAGGAAGCCAACCTTATTTTGACATTGGTAGCATTGCAAACCTATTTAGAATAGGGTGATTTGGGATGAGGTCAAGGAGGACTAAGTCTTGAACTCTCGCAAGTCAGTTAAAGGTGCTACTAGGAGTAGTGCCGGAAGTGTGTGTTGGAAATCATTCCTCTAAGGCAAACATTGAAGGCAATCTTGAACGAGGAGGTCAGGAGGTTGATGTGGGTACTTGGAGCTCCAGAGGGAGTCACAACATCTTTAAGATTGGTGTAATGTATATTTCTCTAAGACAGAGAAATATGAGGTGAAAGCCCTTGTAGTGTATATTTCTCTGAGATAGAGAAATATGAGGAGAAAGCCCTTGTAGTGTATATTTCTCTAAGACGGAGAAATATGAGGTGAAAGCCCTTGTAGTGTATATTTCTCTAAGACGGAGAAATATGAGCTGAAAGCCCTTGTAGTGTATATTTCTCTAAGACAGAGAAATATGAGGTGAAAGCCCTTGTACAAGATCACATCTTTGAGATTGAGCTATGTTTTCCACAATTGGGTGTAGCCATTGTGGACGTTATGTTGAGAGACTCCATGATGAATTTATTTGAAAATACCTCCCTAGCTAAGAGGGAGTGTTAGTGTTTTATAGCTGCGGGAACTATTTCCCCAAGAGAAATTTAATCAAAGGCAAGTCGGCCTTTCTTTTTGCAAAACAAATATTATATTTTCTAGGTCAGCCCTAGAAGAGAGCTCGCCTAGCTTGCTATATAAAGGAGAAGGTGCCTCCAATTTAATCATCAATTTCATTCCATTCCAATTCGAATTTCTTCAGCAGTAGGTTCACTATCAAGAGCAGCAGATTTGCTTCAAGGAGAAGTGGTATTATTTTGTGTATTCAAGGAAATCGCACTATCTTCAAGTGCAGATTCATTGTATGAGATTCGGCCTTTCTAGGGCCTGATTTTGAGTGCTATTTCTGCACTTATTTATTCTGATTTATAAGAGAATATCTTGCTGGGTTTTTCTCCCTTGAGTAGGAGGGTTTTCCCAGGGTAAATTTGGTGTTCATTGTTCTCTGTATTGTATTTTCTGCTTTCTGTTAAAACTGATCCTAAAATTAACACACTCAACCAAGATAGTAAAAAAGAAAATCAATTTAAAGTAAAAAGAAAACCAGTACAACATTTTTGTTTGTATATTATATATTTCTTAATTGCCAAGTTTTGCCTAGTCTGTGCTAAGTTTCAATGCTAAATCTGAGTCTCAGGCTAAAAATAGCTTGCCAAGTTTGAGTCTCAACACTATAGAACTTCTTCCCACGTTGAGGAAGGTCAAGACTTCTCTAGGCTGGTTAATTTTTTCATTTATTTAGAGATTACCTATTTCCATTGGGTGGCAATAGAGATGTGCGTATACCCACATGTCAAATATATTCATCCTATAAGTTTCCATCTTTAGCCTATCTACAATGGAGGTCCACCGTCACTAATAAGAATGACATTTGTTTTTTCCTCACCATCGTGTCAATAGCTTCACCAATTGATTGCAAACAGTACATGGTCCCTTCGACTGATTGCCGTGTCAGTTTGAAAGTTAAAGATGAACCATCAGCAAAGTGCATATTAACTTATTGGATTTCTCAAAGAAATTCCTTTTTTTTTTCCTTTAGATTCTAGCGGCCTCCATAAAAAATCCAAGGAATTCTGCAATAATCACGTACAGGTACAGAAGCCCTAAAATTTTGACCTTTACAAATAAATAGGAGTGGAAAAAATTCCATTCACGCCAACTCTCATGCATGCCTGAGAAGTGATTCCACTTCCTGACAGAAAAAGCAGCAGAAGCACTTCAATCTTTTCATTAGAAAGTCTAGATTAAATAGAGAGCATTTTGACAAGGTTTGTGATCCCATTTAATGCCCTCCATGGCTGTGATGAAAATTTCACCATTTATTTATCTGTCACGTATGAACCCAGTTTAACTAGATCCCTTGTTAACAAAGTAAAGTGTAAAGAGTTGTAATAGCTCCTAATTTCTACATTACAACATTGTTAGGATACACTTTTTTGATGCAGTGCACTGTAAGCCTCTTATAAGTTTGGTGGCCTGCATGAACTATCATTGTGTGTTTAGAGCCTTGCAAAGCAGACAAACTTCATTTTGTGGCCTTCTGACTGGGGTAACCTGTAAAAATTCTGAAATTCAAAGCAATTCTTTCTGTGAAATTTGACTGACCACAAGCTTATATTTCCTCTGAAAATTGAACGTAACTTGAAAGAATTTATTTTGATAATCTTACTAGAGAATCAATTCAAACACAAGTACTTGACCACTTGGGAGCATTATTATAAAGCAAGTACAAATAATGTCAGGTACACAAAATAGACATGTTCTGAAACGGGGAAGAAGAGAAGCTTCCAATGCTTTACATTGGATCTGTTTGACAAATGAGCTTCTTTGTATTCGGACTTTCAATTTTTACACAGTGGAAGGGAATATTATTCATCAATTTTTCTGCAAATGATACATAGTTGACATTGGCCAAGAGTGGATGCCAACTGATGTTTGTTGGAAAGTATAGCTCAGCCAACCTGCACCATGATGTGTAGGGGATTTTAGCTTACTCCCTGGAACTCTTGCCATCTATGCATAGAACTGTAAAAGATCTCAAAAGTGATCACTACATTCAAGTGGTGCTTAATAGTTCAATAAAATCTACAGAAGTTAATAAGTCTCTAAACAATGTATTGCCTAGGGGTAGACATTTTGTCAATGTTGATTGAATTACTGCAATATTCTACTTTTGCTGGTCCTAGGTCCTGTGATATGTGCATTCTTTCCTCATAATAGGGAATGGAGCTTCAATCACTGAGTGTTGCAGTTTGGCCAACTAAAACACCCAGTTAAGAGGCAAATCAATCCCTATTGATGGTGGAAGCATATAGATGGAGCTTGTACTATAAAATATCAATGGGAAGAAAGAGATCAGGCAGGTGTGTATGGAATCACAAACTCTATTACTGTCCACAAGTGGATTATGTTTATAACCTTTCTAGAAGTAAACTAGTACTAGATTTTGGAGAACTATATAAAATTCCAAACACGTGTTTCCAGTAGATCCTTCCACTTGAGAGGGCTCCAAAGTTATGCACTGCATGGGAAGTCTCATAGGCATTTGGGCAAAAAGTGACTGGCTATGGTGTTGTTGATTTACATATTTCCAAATGCAGACTATTAAGTGCTTTTTTTTTAATTAAAAGATGTCCATGTTTTACATGTCAACAAATGAGTCCGCATCTGCCTTTTTATCTGTACATAATCTAAACTTTGTTCTATTTGAATGTTTATTGGAAGGAAGATTCTTCGCCATGCTGGAATTAAAGCATTTGTTGGGGGAAATCTTGGCAAGCCTCTTTCAGATGCTGCTTTGCAATGTTTATCATCAAAAACAGAACCAGAACTTGCGGCAAGTTTCCTTCTCTTGTCTATTTAATTCAGAGATCTCCTCAATAAATGTCTTTAGATGGGCAGATATTGACATACATTGCTTTAAAGTGATTAATGTAGTCAATAAACAGTTTTTGTTTGGTTTTATTATTTTGTTGTTACATTGAAAATTTGTGAAGCACATTTTTTGTTTGCAGAAAGCTTTACATCTGTACTTTGGGGAAGGCTTCCTGTGTTGGTTATTTATTTGAATAAACATATTGAGATAGAGTTTATGTTGAGAGGCCTGAAGATATAAGAAGTCTAAAGAACAAATCTTTCAAAAGAATTAATCATCTGAGTAGCTGCCTTGACAATTTATTGTGTATTGTAGGCTGCAGTGGTTGAGGTGAGCAGCTACCAGATGGAGATTCCTAGCAGACATTTTCAACCATCGGTTAGAAGAATTAGTATACCATGCTTTTACTTCTATTTGATTTGCTTCATATCTTAAACATGTGCATATTTGCCTTATATTCATGTATATGAGAGCACATTCTTGTAATGATGTTCAGGTAGCTGTAGTTTTGAATCTTACTCCTGATCATTTGGAGAGGCACAAGACAATGCAGAACTATGCAATGATGAAGTGCCGTCTTTTCTCACATATGAATCCTAGCCATCTTGCAGTAATTCCAACTGGTATAAACAGACTTATAACTTGAAGTTCTTGATTCTCCTAATGCTTACACTATTTCTTTAGCTAGACAATAATTGATAAATTTGAATTAACAATGAAGGTATATTGCCAAAGAAATATGTGCAATTTTCATATTTATGTATTTTCATGTCAGGTCTTCTCTCCCATAATTTATCATCTTCTTTGGATTCCAATGTCTTGTACCTGTTGGAAAAATGAGCCACACCCTAACTGTAAATGGACTGGTCACAAAGTGGGTTGATAGCTCAGTGGTAGAGCACATCAGCAGCAAATGGGAGGTCCTAGGTTCAAGTCCTAGCTGGTCAATGGAAAGTTTAACATGGTATCAGAGCAACCCACATTCTGAGCCTGTGAAGCCAAAAGAGTAGCCCCATTTGCAGTTACAAAACCCTTCAATGCTACAGAAAAATGAGTGCCATTGCTGTCAAAAATTGTTTTCATTAAGAAAGCCGAACTACTGTTCTGTCAAGGACTGACCTACCGAAGGTTTAGGGGGAGAGAGCTGATACTTCATTTGCTCATTGCTTGCCAATTTGATTAGTACCCTATAAGTATGCTTCGTTGAAAATAATTGGCAGTTTGGTGAAATAGCATGGAGGAGACTGCTCATAAACTCATTTGTAAGAACTTAACATAACAATGATTTGAACTCATTGGCAGTTCATATTCAAGGGAAAGAAAGCTTCAGAACTATGAGATGAATACATATAACAACATCTTTGTGATGCTGTAAAGGAACATTTGGGGATATATTTGGTCATTGTAATATGCAGGAAAAACCATGTAGTCACATCAGAAATTCATCACAACTAGTGAGATGTGGCCATAATTTTGATTCTTCTCTGTTCAACAACAGGTGATCGGCTGCTAAAGGAAGCTGCTTATTGTTGTGGAGGTCAAGGTACACGAGCGTGGATTGGAGATCTCCCTGGTGTTAAGGTAAACATTCTAGGATGACACTTTGTGCATCACTTATGTGTTCTTAGTAGTTTCTTCTTGGTTTGAACTGTTTTATGTTTCTTGATGTTTTTTAGCTCATATTCATATTATGTTTGAAAGCTGGACAGTGAGGCAGCACAAGCCACGATACTTGTTCCAACTTTGGGGATTATGTCACAGATATATCTAGATAAATTGAAGACAATAGGCATTCACAATGCATATAATGCAGGCACAGCTGCACTTCTTGCCCTGGGGTTGGATCTAGGAGTTGACATTGAAGCTGTTAATCATGCAATGGAAGTTTTGGAGCCACCTCCTCATCGAATGCAAGTTGGTATGTTGTCATTAATTACTCATTGAGCTGAACATATTTTTGAGCCATTGCTTTATCAAGTTGATATATGTGCTAACAGAAACCAATTGCTAATTGAACTGAACATATTGGAATCATTGCTTCATTGTTTTGAAACAAACTCCAGTACCTACTGTATATTCAGTTGGCGTCCAAATGTCGAATTGAAAATATTTATGAAATTTCATTTCCGACAAAATTGTTACAAAATTCAATTTTTTTTGTATAGAATTAGAATTCTATTCCAGTGCTAGGTCAAAGATAGGTCAGGATAAGTAAACTGAAGATTGTGTTAGCTGAATATGTTAGACTGAACTACACTTTCTTAAATTGTAGCATGTGGTACTTTAAGAAAATCGCCAGACATTACAGCTCTCGATCAAGGTTATCTAATCTTATCTGGAAAATTTGATAGAATCCTCTGTGAAATTTGCAGTTATTTTTGTTAGAAATCATCTTAAATGGATTTATGCATGCATCTACAGTACAAGTACTATTCCTCTGTCTAATAATGTGATAAGCAATGTTTGAAGGAATTGTTGTAGAGACAGGTTGAGTCCCTTCAGCAAAAGTGACTTTGGTTTACACTGATCAATTTATCATCTATTTTGTAGTTGCTTCTCAATAATTCATAGCTTACACACCCTTATGTATTTTTCCATGGTAATATTTTGCTGCTATTCCAATATTGTGCAGATTTTTATTCTTTGGAGTGTAACCAGTACGAATGTCAAAAAGTTACCTTAAGAAATGATTTTTCAACTTCAATTCCTTGAAATTTTATTTTTGAAAGAAATTGACTATATACTTCTTCCATCTCTCTTAGGTGAGGAATAGATTCAAACTTGTAGTTCATCTGTATCCTTATTCTCTTCCAAAGATTTATGTGCGACTTATCATTTCTAGTCCCTTGTCTGGGCTTCTTTGTCACTTATATTAATCCCTAATAGAGTGATTTTTGCACCACCTTGGCAAATCTGTTGTGATCTATCTAGATGAAATCTAGGTCTTGTTGTGACCTTTTCACACATCACCCCATTCAAAATGGGGACCCCTAATTTTTGCTTCGTTTGGGTCTTTTGGCTTGATTTTGGTTGGTTTCCTGTTGTCTCTCTCTTGTTCTGTCTATCTTTCTGGGGATGTGCCCGTCTGAATTGAAATTTTGACTAAGTCTGAGAAATTAGGGTTTGCTTTCTTCATGCCAGTTTGAGGTTGATTCGAGTAAGCAAATTGAAATCTGGGCTTGACACTGCATCCAGAGCACCTTAAGCCGCTTGCCATCAAATTTTGAGTTGAATCTGACCACTTGCTATTTTTGGTAGTCTGGGCTTCAGAAGCTAATTTTGGGGTTTGCATGTGTGCTTTTTCAATGCATGTTTGGAGAATCTTTCTGGGTTTTTCAAGACCTTCGCGATGATATAACATGCAAGCCAAGATATTGATTTTCAACGATTCAGGCTTCAAAGGCTATTTTTGGGGTTTGCATGCGAAGTTTTTCGATGCATGTCTGGAGAATATTTCTTGGTTTTCTGAGACCTACGCAATGATATGACATGCAAGATGACGTGATAACTTTATGCAGTCTTGTCTTCAGAGGCTATTCTTAGGGTTTGCATGCGAGATTTTCCAACGCATTTCTGGATATTCTTTGTGGGTTTTTTGGGAGCTTCGCAGTGATGTAACATGCAAACCAGGATCAGGAGCTTTTTGCAGAATTGTCTTTAGAAGCTATTTTTTAGGGTTTGCATGTTGAACTTTTCAGTGCATGTTAGCATATTCTTCATGGGTTTTTCAAGAGCTACGCAACAAGGTAACTTGCAAGCAGAGTTGGTCACTTTTTCAGACACTTACTATTTTTAGTAGGATCACTCCGGCAGCTGCCCAACACTTCAGCAACACGAACAGGGCGACATGCAATAGAAACGGGATCAAACGGAGATCATTTGATTGACATGCAAGTCAGATTAGGGTTTCCAGCTTCAGGACCCAAAATGAAGGGTCAAACGCCAAAATCTTCGAAAACTGATGTATCCCATTGCGATCAGTATTTTTCAAGGAGTCCATTGGTAAAATTTGGAGGCAATCTAAGCACTTACTATAAATAGTAAGTCACTTCTCAAATAGGCTATAAATAGCAAGTCAGCGCAAGGCACCAGTGTGAACAAGTCAGTCAACCCACGAGGACCCCAAGGAACAAATTCCACATCAAACGAAGTTGCAGAAGTCCTGAAATCAAGCAATTACTATAAATAGTAAGTCACCTCCGGAAACAAGCTATAAATAGCGGGCCGACACGAGATGATCGTGTGAATAGGTCAATTAGATCATGAGGATCCTGTGGTGAAAATTTCAAATCAATCCAAGCTATAGAAGTATGAAAACCAGAGGCTTACTAAAAATAGTAAACCAGAGAAGGCAAGGCAGGTGAGGAAGCATGAAAAACCGCCTAAGTCCGAAGAAATTCCCCCTCCCCCTGCCAAATGCGCCCAAGGTGAACCTAGCTGAAGGATGAAAATGTGCTAAGTATCAAAAAGTTCCTGCAGGACCCCTCAAATGCGCCCAACCTTGAGAGGCCATGAAGAAAATTTCCAAGGCATAGAAAAATTCGTGCAGACCCAGTCAAATGCGCCCTTGCTCATGTTGGAGGTTGGAAAAACGCCTAAGTGTGGGAAAGTTCCTCCACCACTAGCTAAATGCGCCCACCTTGGAAGAGCATAAAGAAAAATTCCTAAGGCGTGAGAAAATTCCTCTAGACCCCTCCAAATGCACTTAGTTTGAAGGTGAAGTGAGGCATGAGAAAAAAAATGGCTAAGTCATGAAGAATTCCTCCTCACCCAGTGAAATGCGCCCTCAAGAGGTTGGAGTTTGAAAAAAATTTCTAAGGCAAGAGAAGTTCTTCCTCACACTCTCATATGCGCCCATCTCAAGGAAGGTGGTTGGAAAACGTTTTTAAGTCTTATAAAGTGGAAGTTGACACCTCCAAGTGCGCCTAGGTCAAGAATTGAGTGTTGAAATTTTTCTAAGTCATGGAAACTTTAAGTAGGCCATGATAAATGCGCCCAAGCTTAAGTGGAACTTGAAAATTCTTCTAAGGCAATGAAACTAGAAGCTTGAAGGGGTAAATGCGCCTAGCCTGACATGGAGTGAGTGAAATTTTCTAAGGCATATGAAATTGGAAGCAAAACACCTCAAAAGCGCCCAAGGTAAAGGAGAGTTGATAAATTTTTTCTAAGTATTCAAGACTGAAAGTAGAGGTCCCTGAATGTGCCCTGACTTGGAGAAGAGGTTGAAATTTTCTAAGTGATGAGAATTGAAAGCTCAAGGTGGTAAATGTGCCTTAGTTTGGGAGATGCCTTGAAATTTGTCTAAGTAACGAAAATGGAAGCTCACTATGACAAATGCGCCTAGCTTGAAGGTGAGTTAAGAAATTTGACTAAGGGGTAGCAAAATAAAAGTAAAACCCCTTGAGTGCGCCTTAGCTTGAGAGGAGAGTCATGAAAAAATTTAAGTCTTTGAAATTGAAAGCTCACCTACCTAAGTGCGCCCACAGAGGAGAAGGCATGTGAAAAATCTTCTAAGTACTTGAAACTTGAAGCTCTCTACCCCAAATGCGCCTTGAGAAGAAGAGGAGGCTTAAAAATTTCTAAGTGTCACAAAATGAATGTATAAGGGGCTAAATGCGCCCAAACTTGAGGGAGGAGGCTTGAAAATTGACTAAGTCCTCAAAACTTGAAGCTCCTACCACAAAATGCGCCCAAGGTTGGAGAGATGAAATAAACCTTAGAGTAAATATTTTTTCAAAAGATGAAAAATCAAATGTACCCCTTCATATGTGCACACATGAATAATATGTTTTTCCGAAGGGAAATTTTTGTGGGTATTGGATATTTTCTCTAAGGGAATAATTCTAAAGTTTTTCGCTCCGGACTAGAGATTTTATAATGAATATTTTGAGCGGGCGCCTAGTTGATGGAGATGTTCTAGAAAATACAAATTTTCTAAGGCAGAGGGATGAAATAAGGTATGCCTAACTCTTTGGTGATAAATTTTGTTATGGGGGCCTAAAAGATAAATTTTGTTGAAATGTTTTATGGGGGAAAGGATGATTGTTGAAATTGTCTGGGGGAGATAAAAAATTCCCAAAGCTCAGGTTGGATAAAAGTTTCTAAGGCACAACTTCAAGGTACACAGGATGCAAAGCCTTCTAAATACGCCCTCAAGGAGGGAAAATTCGGCTAAGGCATGAGGAATTTGAAGATGAAGTGAAACTCAAATATCAGGAAGATA
The DNA here is from genome assembly GCA_007258455.2 of Sequoia sempervirens. Taxonomy (NCBI): domain Eukaryota; kingdom Viridiplantae; phylum Streptophyta; class Pinopsida; order Cupressales; family Cupressaceae; genus Sequoia; species Sequoia sempervirens. The sequence goes on along the minus strand of VDFB02115881.1, from coordinate 25,668 downwards.
TGCGCCCTAGCACATAGATGTTGAAAACTTATGAAGAAAGCAAAGTTGGCTAGAGAAAAATGATGAACCCTATCAGACCTCAGAAGTCAGACAATGAAAATCAGGTAAGTGAAGTGATTTTACATTATTAAGTGTTCTGATGCTCTTCCTTTTATCTGTTTTGTAGGATGAATGTCGGGGCCAGAGCGTGATGACTTGAGGTGATGGAACGGATACTCCAAGACAACATTACAAACTTGGAAAAGGAAAAGTTACATGTTGAAACTCCTCAATGATGTCTCATTTGTGCCCAGGCCACGAAGGGAAATGATGAAAGAAATGGCTAAGTGTTGGAATTTCTCAAAGATCCAATATGCACCCAACTCAAGGAAACAGGTGGCAAGGAAGAAATGATCGAGTCTAAGACTAGAAAATCCTTCAGCATCAGGACGGAGAAATAATGGAGACCCAAGCGTTAAAGATCATCCTCAAGCACTGAAATGCCCTCAAGGCTAAGGAAGAGGTCGAAGCCATGATGATCAGACTCATCGAATTTGCAATCGAGAAGAAGAACAAGAACAATGCGAACGCATTTCCAGACATGAATCTTCTAGAAGGATGGTGGACATTAATTGCTCATTTATTACCCCACTATTCTTGGTGGCAGTTTTTAGGGTTAGGGTTTATGTGGCTCAATCTAATCCCTTCATTATAATTGAATCTGAGTCGTTCATTGGACTGGGAAAACTATAAAAGGGGCATCCCCCCTCATTTGTACCTCATTAGATTAGAATAGGATAATAGAATAGCAAAGGGACTGATAGTGTAGCATAGATTGGTAGGATAGTTTGAAGAAGGAAAGTTTTTCCTTTGAAAACTTTGTAAGAAATTGTTGTGAACACTCTCTCAATAAAAAGAGTTTTCATTGATGATGATCTCGTCTTTTGTTGTGAATAGCTAGCAAGGTTTCTTCGTCCTTCTGATTCGAGTAGTAGCTTAAAGTAGAGTAAATTTCATTTCATGCAAGTAGATAGTAATAATGGAATGTGGTGTTTGACCTAACAAGCTTCGCTTATCCATACCACTAGCAGGTTCACTGACGGTGTGTTCGCCTTGTGTGGTCAACTGGAAACGTTGTGGACATAACATCAATCACAGTTTGAATGATGGTATGCGTTGTTGTGATGGTATCTTCATGTCAAGTGGTGGTTTGAATATCTTTAGTCACCTCCCTTGAAGATTGCACCGACTCCACGGAAGCTGTCCGACGTGAGGCAAAGCGAAGTCCGGTTGAAGTTTGCTGAAGTTGAGCTCCATATCCCGCAATTAGGATAGAATTTAGACTTTCTAATCCTTGCAACCATTTCAATTCCGTACTTTCTGGTTAGTTTATGAAACTCAAACTTCACTGATACATCTTCTGAATCTTCGAAATCCCTTTCTCTGCTGTTGAACAATTGCGTAAATCCCCTTGAAATACCAACAAATCACATTGAGCCAACTGAGACTATCCATTGCATGAAGGAACCTTGGAGTTGAATGCATGATCTTTCTAGCAATCTTAGCATGCAGGAGATTTTGTTCAAGAGAGGATAGAGTCGCCGTTGATAACTTTATTTTGTGTTGGTGCGGTCACAAAAACCACATCAACAGGTCTAGAGGAAGATTTGAGATGAACACCTAATGTATTTGCAATCAATTCAACGTTGTCTTCACCAACACCATTTCCAATTCAAAAAGTCCTCTAGGAGAACCTTAGTCAAGTACCTAATATTCCTCATTAAGAAAATTTGGTACATGCAGATCTAGATAAATTTAAGTTGTCCTTTTACAATGTTTTAAAATAAAGCTACTAGGACAACTTAAAATATAATTATTAAATTATTTCCCTAACTTTATCCTGTAGCCTACAGGAAATAAAGAAATAGGCTACGAGTCTCCCAATTATTTTGATTCTCAAAAGGCGACATGACATTAAAACAACAAATGCCCTCATTTTTTTCATGTCTGATATTTGCTCTTGTGCCTTGAATCCTTGACTTCATTGCATCGATTTTCAGTTGATTTGGGTTTGTTTCAAGTGATCTTTGAGCGATTCAATTGATTTATTGATTGGAGTCAAATGTATGTAATTCCTTTTTTTTGTTATTTCTTTCATTGTTGTGTTTTAGCAATTCTAGGGTTTTAATCTTTCATGTTTGTTTCCTTTTTTCTCTTCTTCCTTCTAGTTACAATTTTTTAAGTTGAAGCTTGATTGCTTTTCCTTTTGCTAGAGTTTCCAAGTTTGCAAAAAGAGATGGGATTGACAAGTATTAATATTGGGGACAAGAATAAGGACATTTCTTGGAGGCATTACAAATTTTGTACAAAGGAAAAAAGGGTGGTGTGTGCAATTATTGTTGCTTGAGGATGAGAGTAAGCATCAATTGCCTCAAATGTCACTTTGCACAAGTTCTTGGCCGAGATATGTGGCTATGTAATTCAATGGAACTAGATATTATCAAGAGGTGAAGGTTTCCCTTGCTTTGTAGGAGGAAAAAAAAATGGAAAAAGGGACAATTGAGGCGATTGTTATTGTGATGGATTCTCCTTTTGACTTAGAGATTGATGTAGATGGTTCTTGGCTTAGGGCATGGATATGAGCCTCATCCACTAGAGATAGTTCTAGTTGGACATAGTCATAGGGGTTCTTCAGTCCTTGTAGTACTTGTGCATAACTTTCATTCAAAGGTATTGTGTGGAAAAAGGGAAGCATCATGAGACAAAGAAAACAAGTGTTAAATTTGGGTATTATTCCTTATTGTGAGGATCTCATCTTGGGGTTAGTTTGTTAATGTATTGTTATTAGAAAAGGGTTCAAGGCACCCAATCCATATTATTTGAGTGAGCCCTTGTTGGACAAAGTTATGAAGAACTCTAAGGTAATAGTGGAAGATCAAAAGAGAATTTGGTGCAGAAAAGGTTGCAATGTTTTGTCTAATGGGTGGATGGATGGAAGGAATCACATGTTAACCAACTTTCTTGTGGATTAAGGTAGATAATTCGTGTTCTTGAAGTTGACTGATGACTTCCATAAAGTGGAAGATGTTGAGACTGCAATTGGTCATTGAAATGGGTGTAGAGAATATTGTTCAAGTTGTGATTGACAATACAGCAATAGGGAGACTCCTTGAGAGGCATATTACCTATTTTTGGAGCCCTTGTGCCACCCGTTGTATGGATGTGCTACTTGAGGAAATTCAAATAAGCAAACTCAGATGGGTAAAATCTATGGTAGAAGAGGCAAGAAATATCACTAAATGTCTACAACTACCTTTGGTTGCTTAACCTAATTAGAGAGCATAGAAATGGAAAGCACCTTGGGTAATTGGAAGCCATATGATATGCCACTAGTTTTATCAAATTGGAGAGAATTTCAGCCTCCCTAGTGTCTTTTAAGTAAATATTTGTGAGAACTAGGTAGATGGAATCTCTATACTCAAAAAAGGACAAATGGGAAAGGGTCATGAAGACCCTTTTTTATATATGTTTGCCAAGAACATATATGAGATCTCCTCAAGGTGATTTTAAGCTAACATTTAAGAACTTACAAAGTAATGTTAGCTTTAATAATGAAGAATGATTGACAAATTTAAATCTCCCTAACAATCAAAACATAATTATGATAGCATAAATTTAATAACATTTAAAATGCAAAATTACAAAATTCTAATATTTGTATTTCTAGATGATATAATGAAGGAAATGATTGCATGAGTGTAATGTCCCCATTCTTTCTCGAGCATTAGAGTTGGTGGATTAGCTTATAACATCAACCCTCGTAGGCTAATGGTTCTGGATAGAGGGTCACTTGAACAGACACTTGGTCGTGAATTTGCAGTATCAATATCTGGAGTATGGTGACTGTAATGTCCCCGTTTTTAGCTCTTCACTTTCCAGTGATTGGTAGCCTATTCCCAGTGTGCTGTCGGCTAGTCAGTGGCAGAATTAGGGTTTCTAGCTATTTGATGGGTTCTCTTGAAGAATCAGGGTTTTGCTTGTTGGAGTTTGGGTGTTTGGATTCTAGATTCCTTCTGGGTTTTCAGAGAGTTTCGCAGAGGTATGACTTGCAACTGCGTCGGGCAACCTTTCCGAACTTACTATTTTTAGTAAGTAATGACGGCTACACTCGAAGTTTGGGATTTTGGATTACGGATTCTTTCTGGGTTTTCAGAAAGCTTCGCAATGGTGTCGCATGCATTGCATTCTGAGCAACTTCTCGAATTTACTATTTTTAGCAATGGTCTAGTCAGCATCAGCTCAGCAGGCTTTCCTCTTTTGTCAGTTCAGTTGGTAATATCGTTTTGGCCGTTTGATGCTTTTCCTGGAGAGATAAGTATTTTAATTAAAATAATGTTTTATTTTAATGTTATGACCCCTTGGCCTAGTGAAACAACTTTATGTTGTTTTAAAAAGGGGGACTTTGATGGGTGGCGCCTCATTTGGAGATGGATTTTAATATTCCAAAGGTTGAAAAATAAAGTGGTAAAAAGGGACGCCAACCTTTATGAAAGTCAAATTTTAATTAATTTAAATCAATCAAGTGAAAAGTGCGCCATCTTGAAGGAAGGCTTGGTTAAATCAAACCCTAAAAGCATCTTGAAATTAGGGCGCACCTTCTGGAAGCTTCTGGAGGGTCTTCTCAAAAGTTATAAAAGAAAGCCTTGGGTCTTCATTTTGGTATCTTATGAATTTGCAAACTTATGCTGCCGGATTGGCTTTGGGATTGCTTCGAGGAATGTAAGCCTCCTAGCTTGGCTCTTCTTCTTGCTTGAAAGACAGCAACTAGTTGAGAGGTTTGAGTGTTATTGATTTGTCTTTTTAGTTATAGTTGATTTCCTATCCTTCGTAGTTGAGTTTTATCATTTTCTGTCAATTCCAGAGTTGCTGGTCATGACTGCTGAATGTATGTTTCTGTTCACAAGTCTCAAATCATAAACATTCTTGTTCTGGGTATTGTCTCATTGTGTTTCCTTGTTGGAGGCGCCCCTTCATGAATATTTGCAGATTTTAATATGAAGTTTCTGATTTTATAAAGCAAATTCGTCATTCCTTGAAGGCCGTACTTTCTGGAGTGCCTTGGGATTCATGTCAGCAATTAATAACCACTTTTAGTTGCCATTTCTTATTACTAAACTAGGCGCCATCATTTTGAAGGTCTATGGCATCAAACTTGAAGTCATTTGGGTCAGTTTTGAGTGATATATGAGCAATTTAGTGGGTTACAGGCATGCTGGTTTTGTATTTCTGATTTCTGGACTGTCACATCAGATTTATTATAGTCAATTTTTGTGTGGGACTTAAGTGATAGAAGATATTAAATTCATTTGGAGAGGTCCTATGGTTTTACAATTAAAAGCGCAGATCTGTATAGATCAGAATCTTAAATCTGGTTTTTGAGAGAAGAAATCAGTCTTGGTATTTCCATTAAGCAAGGAGAACTCTCTTATTAGATGCTCATTGAATTGTTCTAACTCTATGCTCTTGGCAGGCGAATTCTATTCATATTGTAAGCTGACAGTAGTATTGACAGCAGTTCTTTACTCTTGCTTATCATGAGTTGTAATACTCATCTTTACATTTTGTAATTGCAATTGTATTTCTTTATCTCCGCTCTATGGTAGCTCCTTTCCCACTCCGGGTCAGAAAGCACATTCTGGGTGTTGAGTCACTTTCAGCATTCTCGCTTATTTCCCGTAATTGCATTGTAATTCTTAGCATCTCTGTCATATGGTAGCTCCCATTCCATCTCGGTTTGGAAAGCACATTCTTGACGTCAAGTCATTTCAATTTATTAGATGATAGGGATCCTCTGACCACATGCCCGTCGTTCGCCGACGCATTCTTGGTTAGAGTTTTTGTATAAGCATTTCAATTCAGATCCTCTGACCAATGCTCACACCTTGCCCACATCGGGATCCTGGTGTACATTCTGGTTAGAGTTGTTTCAGCATCGTTTTGGTTTAGAGCTAACCTTAACGGGTGCAAATTGTTTGTAACTTGCAATTGAAAAAGTTGAAAAAATTTAGCTCGGAATATTTCAGTGACATGGTGTATTTGTGCATTTGGCGTGATAATTGTGCTTAAAATTATGATCTCCACCTTTTATTACACCTTCTCTGGCTTAGGGACCATGTGTTTATTATTTAAAGGGGTCACTTTATATTTTTCAGTTACTATTCATTGATAAAGTGAAAAAGAACATAACTTAAGTGAATAGTGCCATTTTAATGAATAGTGTTTTCAATGAGAAATTATAAAAGGAAAAGAGAAAGTTCGACCCTCTCATGCTATGATATGTTTTGCTGAATGAAACTTGGAAGTGTGGAGTTTGGGAGAGAGGGAAACTAGGGTTCTTGATTTCTGCAGTGGGTGAGCCTGGAGGGGGCTTATTATTCGATTTTGTGCTTCTTGATGGTGTGAAATACCATCCTAAAGTTGCAGATCTGAGTTTAGTTGATCCATTTGGAGCCACATATTGCTGATTACAAGTCGTTGGAGTCATTTCCTGGAAGGGTTTATACTGCTAGTATCTCCATTTGCCATCTAGAAGAAGTTGCTTGCCTTTTTTGAAGATTTTGGAGCTGTTTTTGACACCTACAGCCAGCCGCCATACTTGAGGGTTTTGAACAGCAAGAAGAAATAAAAACGCCTCCCTTTAGAGGCTGCAATCTCTTCCAAAGTGGGTGCCCTTACCCTAGGAAGCCCTTCAATTCGTCTCTTGGTGGGAGAATCTTGTATTTCATGTTGTATGAGCAAATTATTGAGGGAGGGTACTGTAGCAAAGCACTATTCACAGTGCTGTTTGGTTGTAAGTTAAATTATTGCATATGATGTATCTAGTTTTGAGTTCTATGTAAGTCATCTATCTTATGTACTCACTTATGTAATGAAGAAAGCTTCTAGACTATCAAATTGAGTCTACTAAAGTTATCTTAGTAGTTTTAGTTTATTTTGAGTTCCTTTGTATGCATATGCTTGTTAAAATCATTAGTATCATAGGCACGAAACTCAAAAACACAAAACACAACAAACAAATACCAAAACAAACACAAATCAGACCTACAAGCATGGTGAAATCATTGCAGCAGAGTGTCAGATCACTACAATGAGCCAAGATGGCAAGTGTCTCAGAGAGCCTTAGTAATTTGGAGGATTGAATCCACATGCAAGAGGAATGGTGTCAAGAGAACTCATCTTAATGTGGGAGAGGTGGCACCTAATTACCATTAGTTAAGGAGTTGAATGAGGTAGAGCTGGCATGTGCTCCCATCAATCAAGGAGATTGATGAGAGCTATTTACGTACCATTTTATTTAATATTTTAGCCATTTTTTATATGCCTTAATACCTACTTTAATATCCCATTTTCATACCATATCATATATTTTTACTACCCTTTGCTGCATATGATTAAATATGAATAAGTGATATTTAATTTAGTTTTGAGGTAAATTATGAAAATTAATTATTGATTTGTATTTCTAATAAGTGTTATCATTTTATCCTTGGAAAATAAATATTGGAGCATGCTATTGGAGAGGGAGAAAACAAACTTCCTATAGCCCGTGAATACACTTGGCAACAAATGATTTTAGCTATTAATCTTTTTTTAAGTAATTATTTGTTGTGCTAAATATTAGCTATCTTGTTATAATAGTTGGTGGTTTATTTTTATGCTAATATGACATGAAATAGTATATATTTTTTGCTATTACAACCAATAAAGTTGTGATGGATGTAGGCTAAGAAAATAGCTATTTTCATGGAAAAAAAAACTCCTATATTTATGGCTAGTTTTATTCCAACCCACAAGCCATAAATAATGCCATAAGAGATGGCAAGATAATAGGAGAAAATGCTATAAAATAGAGCTATAGAAATGTAATAAGGAAGCGGAGAATAATGTATGAATAATGTTGGAAAATAGTGCAACAACAATGTAATAGTGTAGGAAAAAAGTGCAGAAAATAATGTAATATTTTTCATGAAAATATAATATACGCAACAGATGTTTTGAGGAGTAATTAGCATTTCTATAGTCACCTCACAGAATGGGAGGAGGGCCTACTCCCAAGAAATGATGGTGATATTATTTTTATTTTCTTTATTTTGGATATTTATGTTATCATTTTATTTTAGTTTTGTGTGATTAAATTGTAAATTGTAGATTTTATTTTTTGATGTATGAAGAGCATAATTTAGATTTATTTAGTCATTTATTTTTATGATAAATCAATTTAAATTAGTTTTGGTAGTAGTTTGTTTCCATAAAATACATTTTTAGCAATTTGCATAGTTCTTGTAGCAGACAGTACTTTTTTAGTAGTCTACACAGTTCTTGTAATAACTTGAACAATTTTTACAACAGTTCTTAACATAATTCCTGTAGCATAATTGTTTTGAATTTTTGTAGCAATTTTAAAAGAATTATTTTGTTTTCATTAGAATAGTTGCATTTCATCCACACTCACCTCACTACCTGCAACCCTTGTGCATATAGCCTAATTCTTAAGTGCTGCCTTCCGTTGGAATTATCTTGTTGTGGTGCTCATGCTAGCCACTACACATTTGGAAAAGGGTTGATGCATATTGGATGGCATGAAGGATGACATGGCATGGTCAAGGGAGTATTGACGCCTTCGAATCTTCCTTACTGCTGTCAACTTCTTCATATATCTGCTGCGTATCATTTTATATCTGCTGCGCCTTATTTAACTAGCTGCCACATCAAGTCAAGGGAGCGCTTGAGTTTAAAGGAAGTCTCTAATGTATGTGGGCTTTGGAAGGAAGTCATATCCGTGTGAGATGCTGCTTATCTGCACAATAAATTAATTGAGTAGCTACAGGTTAGCTTCAATGATATTTTAATTAATTTTGATTTTCACATTGTAATGGCATGTATATCCTATGACATGAAAGTGGTGCCTTCCCTATTAATTTCATGTGTCTATGTTAATCTTTGATGAATAAGTGTCAGTTGCTATTAATTAAAGATTAATATTACACATATTCACAAAAAAGGTGGGTGGTAAGAAGGCACACCATGGAGAGTCACATGGGCCTAGCCTTGAAACAGAGAAATACAAAGCCGCTAAGCGGTGAGAATAGTGCCAGTACTAGGAGGGGGGTCCTTGTCGTCCGACTTACCCCATACATCAACGGGGTTTGAAGTGACATCGGGAGGAGCCCATCCATCATCATCCTTGTCTTTATCTTCTTGCTGGGTGGGAAAGGTTGCCAGATCCAAACGTGGGAGCCACTTTGAGGTGTCGACAGGTGGCCAACTAGGAGCTCTGCTAGAGGGCCATCCTGAAGCACCGCCACCAAAAGCAGCCCAAGGAGGGGAAGGCATTCAAACTCCAAGCCTATGTTAATTTTAATATTCACATATTATTGTTATTGGAATTATTTGCTCTTGGGAAGTTCCTCCTGAAAACGAATTGCAACTCCTAACTGTAATGACCCTGCTCAAATCTGATTGAAAACTTCTAATTGAAGGCTCAAGAAATTTTGTCAAACACTTCACATACAAGGGTCATATGACTGATATAACATTTCAGTTTGCTTTAATGACTCTTTTCTTCAATTAGCATCAATGAGAATGCTTACAAATGACTCTAAATTGACTAAACAATGTTCTAACATGAATGTGCAACTTATTTTTACAATATTCAATGCATATATATAACCTTAGCATGAGAACTGAACACCTACAGCCAACTGGTATTTTAACAAACAGTTGGTATGCAAACTAACAAACTAAATACAAATGATACTAAATTGCTCAAATGACACCAGCAACTTATATCTCCTTAATTGCAATGAAATTTCTAATACAATGCTTATGAAATATGGCCAAGACTCTTGGCATTTACATGGATTACAAAATATGATAATGCTGGTACCAGAGTTGGAAAACTCGCCAAAAACTCACGAGTTTTTTTTTTGAAACGAGTAATTGCGAGAAGAACTCGCCAAAAAAAACTCGCCCTTTTTTTGTGAAAAACTCGCCGACTTTTTGGCGAGTTTTTCACAAAAAATCGGCGAGTTTTTAAAAAAAACTCGCGCGATCAGGCTATGAGGTCCGCCGGCGCCCAAAAAGTCATTGCATTTGGTTTTTTTGAGTTTCTTTCACTCTTGGCTGAGCAAAAACGGAGTTTAGAGCATTTTGCACCATTTTTTAGTGATTTTACGTTGAGGAGACGAGATTTGAAGGAAGATTTCATCAGATTTCAAAGGCAAATTGGATTTCCAGGTAGGTTTTCTGTTTTTGCTTGTTCTTTCTTTTTTATTTATTTTTCTTCATTTTTGTTGATTGCATGTTTAAAAAACATCATGAATGAATTGCAAAATAGATTTAAATACATTTATATTGTTGAAAAGAAGATTTAGATTCATCCAAACAAGAATTTGTGACACTTTTTTTCTGATTTTTTCTCATATTTTGCTGATTTTTCATTTTTTTGATTTTTTTTCAAACCCTAGTTTGTTTTTTTTAATTTGATTCTTCTTGTTTGTTGAAAACATATTTAAAATCATATATTAGCTTAATTTGTTTCTAATTTAAAGTAATTTTCTATTTTTTACATTTTTTTGTAACCCTAGTTTATTAATTTCTTCTTTTAATCCAATTTTTTTGATGAAAATGATTAGAATCTTAGATTAGTAATATATATTGATTTAATCTATATGTTTAGAATCTTAGATTACTAATTTAAATTAATCTATGTTGATTTAATCTAATTTAGCTTGTTTTAAAATTTTTTATCAAAAAACTAACAAGTTGTGCTTTCACTTTTGTGTGTGTACTTGTAGGTTAATTGATAATGGCTTCTCAATCCGCTTCTACCCCTACTTCAGCCCCATCCATGCCTACGAGTGGGGAATATGTAGGCACTCGTCCAGCAGGAGCTAGAGATCCTGCTTGGAAATATGCATATGAAGGACCAGAACCTGGAACAGTGTATTGCATTCGGTGTAAAAATGTATACAGTGGAGGCATCAATCGCCTCAAATACCACCTTGCAGGCATCCCTAGACGTGATGCTAAGGAGTGCCTAAACACCAATGACGAAATAAAAAGACAAATGAATGCAATACTTTCTGCTGCAGAAGAAAAAAAGGTGCAAAGAGAAAAGGCAAAAGCGGCAATGCAAGCTGCCATAGCTTCTTCTCAAGGTGCTCCAGTCAACCTTGAGTCACTATCAGATGATGATGATATAGCAGCCAACATAGTGGGATCTCTTCGTGGTCCACGTGTGCGAAGGCAATCGCTGCAACCCGCCACCACCTCCATCCATTCGAGTACCTCTAGTAGAGTACCAGGGTCAAGATCAACACCTACAGGCGCAACCACGAGTTCACACATTGGTGATTTTTTTGTGCCTAGAAACACACCTGGTGCACAACCTTCTTTAGAGGCAACTGGGTGGAATAAGGAGGTGCGTGAGCATGCAGATATTGCTTGTGCCGATTTTTGGTACTTCAACAACATCCCTTTCAATGTGGCAAGCTCACCTTACTGGCAAAATTTGGTGACCGCATTGACAGTTGCAGGGAAAGGCTACAAGGCACCTTCGCGTAAAGACTTGAGTGGGAGGTTAGTTTATATTCTTTAAGTTTATTTTATGATTAATTTAAGCTATTTTTTTGTTTAGAAATTAAAACTGTGTACTTAATTTCACTTTGTACTTGTAGGTTGCTTTCTAATGCAACTGAAAGGGCAAGGGCAGCAATAGAAGAACAAAAAGAAGAATGGAAAAAACATGGTTGCACTATACTTTCTGATGGGTGGACGGATGGAAAAAACCGTACCATCATTAATTTTTTGGTTTCTTGCAAAAATGAGGTGGTGTTCTTGAAATCCGTGGATGCCTCCAGCATAGTAAAAAATGCAGAAAATTTGGCTAGAATGTTGGAGCAAGTGTGCATGGAGGTTGGGCTTGAAAATGTGGTGCAAATCATAACTGACAATGCAGCAGCATACGTGGCAGCAGGAAGAATCCTCCAAGATAAACACTACACAATTTTTTGGACACCATGTGCTGCCCATGTCCTTGACCTTCTTTTGGAGGACATAGGCAAATTAGATTGGGTCACACCGATTGTAGAGGATGGAAGGAGGATCACTAAATACATCTACAATCACCCTTGGGTTCTCAGCTTGATGAGGGAGCACACCAAAGGGAGAGAATTGGTGAGACCTGGTGTGACAAGGTTTGCAACGGTTTTCTTAACGTTGCAAAGCATTCTTGGTGCTTTGACGGCTTTGAAACAAATGTTTGTGAGTCAAGCATGGGTAGACTCACCTTATTCAAAGAAGCCAGAAGGAGAAAGAGTTCAAAACATTGTCTTCGAGCCCCTCTTTGCACAAAGAGCAACAGAGATTGTGAAGGTAACTTCAAAACTTTGAGTTTGAATCTAAATTCAAATTAAATATATTTCTTGAAGTTAATGTCTTTCATTGTAAATTTGTAAATTACTAAATTGTAACTCTAATCCTTTTTTGCATTTTTAAATTTTTATTGTAGGTGTCAGAGCCCTTGGTTAGAGTGCTTCGCTTGGTGGATGGGGATCAAACCCCAATGGCGTATCTTTATGAGGCCATGGATAGGGCCAAGGAGGCTATTAAAAGTTATTATAAGGGGGATAGCCTCAAATTTGATCCCATATGGGAGATTATCGATAGGAGGTGGAACAATCAACTCCACCAACCTATCCATGCAACAGGGTACTTCTTGAACCCCCGTTTCATCCACTCAGGCACCTATTCAGATCCTACTGGAGAGGTTATGGAGGGCCTCACTACTTGCATTCAGCGGATGACATCCACACTTGATGAGGCAGATTGCATTGTTAATGAATTGTAGAGTTATAGAGAGAAAAGGGGTGCACTCTTCTCTTCAGACCTGGCAAAGAGAGCAGTATCTAGGCTGCCACCAGGTATAAAATTTGAAATTTACAAGTTACAAAAATGAAAAATTAATAATTACAAGTTACAAGTTACAAGTTACAATTTTCTAACTCTTTTTTTGTTTTTTTTGTAGATGTTTGGTGGACACATTGGGGTGGAAAAACCCCAAATCTTCAAAAATTTGCCCTCCGTGTCTTGAGCCAGCCTTGTAGTTCTTCCAATTGTGAGCGCAATTGGAGTTTGTTTGAGGCTATCCACACAAAAAAGAGGAACAAACTCGCCCAAAAACGCCTCAATGACCTTGTTTATGTGCAATATAATCTTCGATTGCGCAGAAGAAAGGTAGAAGAAATATCATATGATGATCCAATTGATTTGGATGAGATAGATCCATACAGTGATTGGACAGGGCGAGGGGAGCAGCCTCCATTGTTTACTGAGGATGAGATTTATGATTTAGAGCGACAGGCAATGGAGGAGGGTGGATTTGCATTCTCATTGGACGACCTTGAGGATGACCCTGAGGAGGAGTCATTGCCAGTGCCACCACCAGCAGCTGCAGGAGGATCTACATCTAGGATGGAGGTTGAGGAGCCACAGGCACAGCAGGAGCAGACTCCTATGATTAGACCCTCTTCCGGTCCCTTACTGAGATCTAGACATGGGAAGAGGAAGATGTGATTCATGTGAAATTGTAAAAACTGAAATATATTAATGTTTATGTAGTATTTACTTTCAGTTTTACAAAAACAATTTGCTATTTTCATTTTGTTTCAGACTATTATCATATCAGCGCATTGAGCACTCAGCATTCCACATGAGGGTGCCATTTTGTATCCAATTTTCTCTCATATCAATCAAATACTGCTTGTTTCTTATATGTACTCATTTATTGACTCATTGGATGCATCTTATCTTTGAATTTTGCAAAAAAAATGCGTTTTTAGTGAAGTTTAAGCAATATTTTAATTTGCCGAGTTTTTTGCCGAGTTTTTGCCGAGCCGAGTTTTTCGGGCTTGCCGAGTACTTGCAATTGGCGAGTTTTCCAACTATGGCTGGTACAATGCACACCTACAGCTGCAAATATAACTATGCTAAATGCAATGCTAGAAGATGATAGAAATGTGAAGAACCTGGCCTCAAGAAGTGCCTTGGATGAAAGATGAAGTAGCAATCAACAACAAGTTCAAATGATATTCTCCAAGCCCAAATCGAATTGCTCAAGTAGCTGCCCCTGTTCTTGCTTGGCAATATTTTAGAAAAATAAATACAGCCTCTAATCTCCTCGAATTTGTCCTTGAAATGATTGTCTCGGCGATAGCAATTGAATGCAACAATACCCAAAACCATAGGATGCTTCGATGATGAGATATGAACAAAAATGTCTTGCCAATGGTTCCCTTGTTGTAGTATATTAGACCACTGAAATTATTTACCAGCAACCTGATAGCTATTCCAAAATACTCCAAAATGATTGCCAAGCTCTCCCAAGATGAATGCTCAAATGCCCACAAAGAAACAATACACGAATGAGGCCATACAAGCAAAAATCTGAATATGATATGCAAAATTCTCCTCCATTAAAATCTGAAAATGACTAGTAACTATAACAGCAATGTGCAACAAATGAAATCGACCCAATGATGAAGTTCCAAAGCTCCAAAATGCCTCCAAAATCTGCAATGGATTTCCTCAAATCGATACAACCAAAATTTGGCCAAAGGCCATAAAATTTTGCTTTTGAAGTACAAGTAGAAAGTCTGAAGCAACTTCCTCAACTTTGCAATAATTCAAATGATATTTCACACCCTCAAAATTGCTCACCAATTGAGAGTTTCCGTTCTCAATGGCCAAAGACAACTGCAGAAACCCTAGGCTCCACAACCATAAATCATCAACATCAACAACAACAAATCTGGATGATAGGAAATGAGCCCATGATGTCTATTTATACTTTTTCCTCAAGAGGTCGGCCTCCTAGAACTTTCCCAAGTCACCTTCTAGAAGGAATATTATTTTATTATTTTATTATTTTGCACTTTATAATAAAATAATTATTCATAACATAAAGTGCAAACATAACATTACTTTATAACATGAGGTTTCTAAAAATAGAAACATATCAAGAAATCATTAGAACACCTCCATATGTAGACTGAATCACGAAATGAGCGAACCAATCAACTGGGTATCTACCAAATGACCCTCTTATCAAGCTCCATTAGCCTACGAGGATCAAGAATAGGCTAATTCCTCAAAATTCCATTGCTCATGAAAAAGGGGACATTACAGTCCACCCTCCCTGAAATTGCTTGTCCCCAAGCAATCTCAGCAACAAGTACAACTCTTCCCCACCTGGATCCCAAGTGAAAATCTGTGTAATGTCCCAAACATCACCAAGCAGTTCTTGCAGCACTAGCACAACCTGCTGAATCAACTCAATAGCTGATGTAAACCATGCCAAATATGAATGTGCAATGAAAACCCAAGGAAGACAACCATTGATCAATGAAGAATCTAAAAAGATCAAGTCACCAACCAACAAGTACATAGCCTCCCTATCATATGTCATTGGTAACCAATCCAAAGATGGGTTGTAGATACCTTCATTACCCTCCAAGAACAACTCTTGAGTGGCTGATCCATTAAGAGTGTTATCACCAAGAACATCATCCTCGACAAAAGAATGATCAACCTCCACACAACATGAAGAAACCTCAATTGGTACCAAGTCCTTTGATTGACCAAGCTTATCATCTTCATCACTTACATTAGAACATAGAGCAGAATCATCCTTCATTTGAATGAGGAGTCTTCTAATGTGATCTATCCTTTTTTGTCTTCCCATGTTGATGAGTTTGACTTTTTCTTTCACATCTTGAAGATGTTTTCTTGCATTCGCAGCCACTAATCTAGCCTTCTTGGCCTCTCTCATCCACTCTTCATTCATCATTTCAGACCTTCTAATCTCTTCAATGCCAAAATACACAAAATCAGTCCTCTTGATGTCTTGATGTCCACCAATGGGTGTAGGGCTGCTATCAAAAGTTGATATCATATCATTAGCTTGCACATGAACAAAAGCTTGCTTTTCATAAAAATGATAAGGCACCATGTTGTTGTCCTCAAACCAATCCGTGATGACATCATACCATTGTAGAATGCCTCCATGATCATGTGAAAACAAAACACTAGTGGCTGCTCCACTAAGTAGAGGATCAAATTCTACATCCTCCTTAATATCTTGTGCCTCTAATAAACTTTCATGTGAATGAACATCATTCATTAAACTACTATCATGAGAAGAAGAAGCAATGCTAAACTCACCTATTGAAGCATCACAAGAAACCATTTCCTCATGTGGCTGCTCCAAAACCAATGGTTTGTCTTCAAACACTACTTATTCCTCTTCAACTTTGAAGTCATCCGAAAGTGTCATGTGCCCATCTTCTTCCTCTATGCTGGTCTGATTTTTATTCTCCATGTGATCAGCTATATGTTGGTCACCAACTGCTGCAAACTCATTGTAGAGGTTTCTAGACACCTCACTTGTAGAGACCTCTTGTTCTTCCTTCCTTTCATTTTGAGATGTAGACTTCTTAGAAATGGAAGTCATAATTCTATCTATGGTTGCAGGGTGTGAAAGCCATTCAACCTTCTTTTCCTGACTTTGTATAAGCTTCTCCAATTTTCCCATCATGGCATTTAACTGCTTCCAAGGAATAGCCATGTTGTACACTGAACTGCAGCTGAAACTCACCCAACAGGATGGCAGGAAACCGCTCTAATACCACTGTAATGACCCTGCTCAAATCTGATTGAAAACTTCTGATTGAAGGCTCAAGAAATTTTGTCAAACACTTCACATACAAGGGTCATATGACTGATATAACATTTCAGTTTGCTTTAATGACTCTTTTCTTCAATTAGCATCAATGAGAATGCTTACAAATGACTCTAAATTGACTAAACAATGTTCTAACATGAATGTGCAACTTATTTTTACAATATTCAATGCATATATATAACCTTAGCATGAGAAATGAACACCTACAGCCAACTGGTATTTTAACAAACAGTTGGTATGCAAACTAACAAACTAAATACAAATGATACTGAATTGCTCAAATGACACCAGCAACTTATATCTCCTTAATTGCAATGAAATTTCTAATACAATGCTCATGAAATATGGCCAAGACTCTTGGCATTTACATGGATTACAAAATATGATAATGCTGGTACAATGCACACCTACAGCTGCAAATATAACTATGCTAAATGCAATGCTAGAAGATGATAGAAATGTGAAGAACCTGGCCTCAAGAAGTGCCTTGGATGAAAGATGAAGTAGCAATCAACAAGAAGTTCAAATGATATTCTCCAAGCCCAAATCGAATTGCTCAAGTAGCCGCCCCTGTTCTTGCTTGGCAATATTTTAGAAAAATAAATACAACCTCTAATCTCCTCGAATTTGTCCTTGAAATGATTGTCTCGGCGATAGCAATTGAATGCAACAATACCCAGAACCATAGGATGCTTCGATGATGAGATATGAACAAAAATGTCTTGCCAATGGTGCCCTTGCTGTAGTATATTAGACCACTGAAATTATTTACCAGCAACCTGATAGCTATTCCAAAATACTCCAAAATGATTGCCAAGCTCTCCCAAGATGAATGCTCAAATACCCACAAAGAAACAATACACGAATGAGGCCATACAAGCAAAAATCTGAATATGATATGCAAAATTCTCCTCCATTAAAATCTGAAAATGACTAGTAACTATAACAGCAATGTGCAACAAATGAAATCGACCCAATGATGAAGTTCCAAAGCTCCAAAATGCCTCCAAAATCTGCAATGGATTTCCTCAAATCGATACAACCAAAATTTGGCCAAAGGCCATAAAATTTTGCTTTGAAGTACAAGTAGAAAGTCTGAAGCAACTTCCTCAACTTTGCAATAATTCAAGTGATATTTCACACCCTCAAAATTGCTCACCAATTGAGAGTTTTCGTTCTCAATGGCCAAAGAAAACTGCAGAAACCCTAGGCTCCACAACCATCAAACATCAACATCAACAACAACAAATCTGGATGATAGGAAATGAGCCCTCAATGCCTATTTATTCTTTTTCCTCAATAGGTCGGCCTCCTTCTAGAACTTTCCCAAGTCACCTTCTAGAAGGAATATTATTTTATTTTATTTTATTATTTTATTATTTTGCACTTTATAATAAAATAATTATTCATAACATAAAGTGCAAACATAACATTACTTTATAACATGAGGTTTCTAAAAATAGAAACATATCAAGAAATCATTATAACACCTCCATATGTAGACTGAATCACGAAATGAGCGAACCAATCAACTGGGTATCTACCAAATGACCCTCTTATCAAGCTCCATTAGCCTACGAGGATCAGGAATAGGCTAATTCCTCAAAACTCCATTGCTCATGAAAAAGGGGACATTACACTAACTGAGTGGACACTCTTCAAACAGAAACATACAATCCTTCTAACCCCAATTTGAAAATTATAACCAGCATGAAATCAAAGTGTTTGATATAATGCCTCTTGACTGAGTTGGGAAACAAGGTGAAAAAATTGGGGTCCAAATTGATAGAGGATTTTACACTGATTCATATTCCTATAACTGTGGTAATTTTGATGATTTTTAATTGTGGGTGGAGGGTCGAGATCTTCAATGACTAGTGCCTTATTAGGTAACATAGTAGTGTTTAGCCATTTTAAATAGAAATCAACAAGGAACAACAGAGATATTATGTAAATAAATAGCTCTACTTAATAATCCCTCTCTAAGTTCATCAATGTTCATCTATAATAGGTAAAAGACAATCACATATAACAAATATGTCATTGATTAAATGCTGTTAACATTTTCAAATACCCATTTATAGCTTCACCAACAAATGTGGTGGAAGAAAGTTTCCAAGGTGATGGCCTATCATAGCTCAAAACCCTAGAAACACTCTGAAACACTAATGTCCAATCAAGGAGACAATTGTTACAAGCATATGCTACAACAACTATCTCTTTGCAACTTGGAGAGCAACTTTAATGGAAAACTCACTATTAGAATTTGCTAATCCTAGATAGTTTTGCACTAATTCAATGAAAATCCTAGAGTGACCAACCCTTACAAAGAAGAAAACGTACAATTATATAGACCTCTAGCCTTGGAAACTGGATGAATTGTGGAAATGTGGCAGAAGAGTGTTGTAGAGGTCGCTTAGAGCATTGTTGATGCTATCATTAATGTTTGCACTTGAATTGACTTTGTGAGGATTTGCAAGGCACTTGAAATGGGTTGAAAATATTCATCATTTTGGTCTTTGTCACTTCACACGATGATTGGAGAGGTGCTTGAGTGTGCAAATCTGAAAGGGTTTGCAAATATTTTACCACAAATTTCCTAGAATACGACATAAATGCATTGGGCTTCAAAATTCTAGTGGCCACATTAAACATAGGCAAGTCGTTTTACAGTTTTCCTTGTCTTCTTCCTTCAAATCTACACCTGAAATGTGAAATTTTCATCATGGTGGCCGATCAAATCATGTTGGGTAGTTGCAAAGTTTGTCATTGAGTATTAATGGCGAATTTGAGCCATTATCATCATTATGACTTGAAATTGTGCAAAAATCTGATCCCTGACACTTCAACTACTTGCATTAAATTCATGATGGCTGCTGCAACGTTTGTTTTTACCTCCTTGTGAGTTTAGGGCACAAAATCAGATGTTTGAATGGTTACGAGAAGGTGCAGGGCAAAACCACTTGTCAGATAGAATGCTAATTGCTTACTAACTTTCTCTTTTATAATTTGCTTTGAAAATGGGTGCTAAATCCATGTAGAGAAGTCCCCGGGTGGTGAAATGATGTCCTTATCAACTGTTAGTACCTTTCTACTATACTTGGACCTTTTTTGGTGACCACATGGCCTTTTCGGGCCATTCTAGCAAATTGGCGAAAAATCAGTGAAAAATAGTTGGGAATTTTGAATTGTTGGGGATTGGGGAATAGTTATACCTTATGCACTTAGTTAGGTTGTCAAGATGCAAAGGTGGCAGGAAACTCATGACATAGAGGTTTTGGGGGAATGAAGGAAGTCTGATGGTTTAACTTCGATGATAAGATACAGTGTAAGTTGTTGGGGATTCAAAGTTTTGGGATGCCTTGGAATAACTACTTGAGAGAAGGGTAGAATGCTTAGGGAGGGAAAAGTCCAATGGGCCAACAAGAGTAAAAGGAATCAGACTTAGGAAGGGTGGCATGATGGGAAAGGGAAGTTTGAAATGCCAACAAGGAATAGAGGAAAGCGATGATGGGAGAAAAAGTATGCCTAGCAAGGAAACTTTGACAACTTTGACAAAACACTAGAAAACACCTAGGAATGTTCTAGACTGGTAATTTTCTTAGACTTGAGTAGATTTTTGGCTTTAACAATGCACACAGAGGTCCATACTTAGGCAAAACAAAAAAATAGAAACTCACACAAGTTATTCTCAGATCAATTATAAATAGGGGTCACAAGAAACCTAAGTGAACAAACTAAGAGGGACTGTGAAATTTTTTGAGATTAAAATATTGAGTCCCAACATATGCATGGATACCTAATTCTTAATCAAGATAACCATCAAGATTGGATATTGTTTGTGGAAAATTGAAGCCATGTTAATCAAATGCATACAGCTAAGTACTTTGCTAATTTAGATTTGTATTGAAACAATTATTAAAGGATTTTCAAAGAGGATACTTTGTATATAGTTTTTAAAATAGAAGTTAGGCCTTAGATTTCATAACTAGTTACAAATTGATGACAAGAAATATCTCGATGGAATTTATAGGTGGGTTACTAAGGACATGGTCTAGAAATAAGTATCTATTTATAGTGGTCAATATATTAAGAAAAATGGTAATTGCTAATACCTATGATAAGACAATTGGAAGGATGCTACCAAATCTTTTTGAGCATGTATGGTTGCTTTTTTCTTGTCTAAGTCTATTGTTTTAGATCATGACAAAATATTATTAAAGCAGTTTTGGACTAAGTATGGAGACCGGTGAGCTCCTAGCTGAAGTGTTCAATAATGTTTCATTTACATATGGATGGAGAAACAAAAGGGTAAACATGAAACTATTTTGTATGTTTAGGGTATAGATTCAAAATTCATATAGTACTTGAGAGAAAATATCATAGTTGAAAAATTCACCCATTTACTTGCCCATGGCAAGTTACCAAGTCCAAATCACTATTGGGTTGGCAGAGTTTTCCCAAGTTTCGAGTTTTAAAACTATGCTTTAGGGAATACAATCATGAGCATCTGAATACTTGGAACTAAAATGTAATTGTATCCTCAAGATCCCTATGATCATGTGGTGCATGGGCTCACTAACACATTTTCATTTGAAAGTTTTTTAGAGTTTTGCTTCAATCATCTAATGATTCAACATTTTTAAAAGATGGGCACAAGATTATGAAGTAATGTGAAAAAGGATGGTGACACATACCACAAATTCACTCCTAACTGAAGGGTCAAATAGAGAAATCCCTAAGATATAAAGCCTCATGATGACTAGTATCAAGTAATGCACAAGTTTTATATTGGAAAAATGAGATACATATACCTAGGGAAGGATCCGTTCAAGAATGGCGAATGTAAACTAAGTCCAATTATGTATGGTTTGTTCACAATGATTAAAAAAATTGTGGAGACTATTGTCAAGCTTGATTTTCCAAGGTATATGAATATATATATAGAGGAAAATGTAGACCTCTTGAACTGTCCGTGTACTTGGAAACTCTGAGTTGCTCCCATCTCATCCAATCCAACGTTACTAGGGTTGATGATCATGACAAATCATGACTAGGCTGAAGATGACCTAAGGAGACCATGGCCTCCTCTAGTAACCCTTTTCCCAATTACAGTTTCAAAGCAACTGCTGACCAGGAAACCTCCCAGATCTATTAAGAGGATCTGCATGGTTTCATCAAATTTCATGCGCAATGAACAATTTGGGTAATCTCTCAAGGATCTTGTTCTCCGAGGTAGAAATGAAACATTGACTATAGTCACTCAAAGAGAGAGCCCTTATTTGTAGGTTTCTGAGAGCTTTCACTAGACCCAAAACACTGATAATCTGGACACAAAATAACCAGAAACTAACCGAATATGTGGAACTTTTATTGATGTCAAAAGGTTAATTCACTCTGGTTTTTGCTACAAAAGTTCAAAAGGATCACAAATCTTCCAGGGGACAATCTGGTTTCTAGAGAAATTAGGATTGTTTATCTAGCATTGGTTGCCAGTATTCAATCTGTCTGATAACCTCCAAGTACAATCCCAGTTTGGGTAAGGCTTCCTTTAATATTGAGTGAACATTGGCAGGGTTCAGCTCTCAAAAGAATTAGAGGTGTCATAGGGGAGTATGTAACATCTGTTGAGATCATGAACCTAAAACTTCTAAACTATGCCCAAATATGTCTTAATATAGATTTTGATAAGGCACTTCTAGACAGCCTCATTCTATATGTACTGGTGAAAGGAATAAGAACCTTTGATGCTTTGTATTTATCAAATGCCCATTGAGGCTTCAACCATGATCTTTCAAATGACCAAAATTAAGTACCAAATATGATCCTTGTAAATGATGGCTTTGAAGCATGTTAATGTCATTTTCCAAATTATGTAATGATTGGCTTTTGCATTGCATGTGATGGATTTGTTACAAAGTCTTCACAATCTTTGCAGTGATTGAGGATGATCAAGGGGTTCTTTGGGTGGATGATAGTAAGGCAACAAATGTAGAAGCAACATATGCAGGTCTTGAGGGACTGAGGGGCCAACCTTCAATTGTCCTTCTAGGAGGAATAGCTAAGGTAACATGTCTATCATATTAAGAACAATTTTATCTTCTTTTTTTTTTACTTTTATCCATTTAAATAAATTTTTTACTTTGTTGGAGACTGCCTACCTTGTTGACTTTGCATTAAATTTCTGTTTGTTTTACATTTATTGCAAGTTCAATAACTAAGAAATTCATTTTCTTAATACTATATATATATATATTTCAAAAACTCATCTTAAAATACTTCAGAGAGAAAAATGATTATAATAGCTGAACAATGGTTATAACAACCATTCAGATGCTTGGGCCACTGGTTTTGATGCTACTAAAAATCCTGCAACCAACAACCACCATTAAAAAGTCAAATTGTTTTTTTCTCTCCTTTTAAATACAATTCCATTTTGTTGTTAAACTTTCCTAGTGTCCACAATTTCATGAAGCACCTTTTATTAAGAATTTAATACTAAGAAAAGATACTTTTGGGAAACAATTGCACAATGTTCAATGAGAATAATTTAAAAAGAACCTTTTATAAAAGTTAAAAATCGGAAAATGCAATATATATCAAATCTAAGAAGAAACTTTACAGAACCTGGAATTACAAGCTCTTGAAAGAGCAATGCATGCCCAATTTTTGTCCAACCGCAAGGGGCACAATTGGAATCCTTATAACAATCTGTTTTCAATGTTCATTGTAATCTTTTAATTGATCTTACAACTTCAATGAGGCCACAATTGTCTCTACTTTTTCTGCACCTAAAAAAAGAATTAATAATGAAAAATGAATTTAGCTAGCTGAGATTTATTTGGAAGAGAAATACCTTTCCGGCTTCATTAAAACTTGGATGCATCAAACAGGTACTCTTAAAGAGTTTGTAGACAACAAGAAATGTAGAAGGGCAATAGGACATCCTTGGGGATGAATATCTGAAGGTTAAAAGGCCTGGTCATGGAGCGATTGGCTGCAACTCTTGCTGAAGCATTGTTGAAAAAGATGCATACTCTGCAATGAGCTTTTCTCCAAACCCCAGCCACTTAGAGAATGTCAAATATGAAATACCATTTGAATTTGATTTTATTTCTCAAAATCTGAATATGTTATTTGCTTTCTCAAAATCATGCTTGATCATCATCACTTTCTAGTTGTGGAAACTTTGGTCCATTTCAGAGCCTTCACGACCAGAATAGGTAACCAAGAATTAATCTCTCTGTGTGAAAGAAACTCTGCTCCTTTCTAATGATTCTTTACCTTTGACCTATTGCTTTGAGTCTTTGAGAATGTTTTCATTTGTCACATTAAGTAGGGTAACTGGTTGCCAACTGGCAATCTGATCCTGCTAGGGTTCCTGGGGAATCAGCTTCATCTGCCCAACATTAACTTGTTGGATTAGGCTACATTACTTCTTTCTTGTACATAATAAACAGATCTTTGATTGAATACTACATGGCTTTGAATAATTTCCAAGCTTTCATGGAGAAGTGTGTTGTTCTTAGCTCTTCAAAGTTCAACTTCTCCAGATTTCTTAGCTCTTATAAGGTCAATTTTTGTTCAATATTTGCAGGCTTCTCTTCGATCACTTTTTTGGGCACAACATAGTTGTAAAAATCTTTATGGACTTCTCTTTCAAGTCCCGTTCGTATTTGTAGAATTAACTTTTGGCAAATCTGAATTGATAATAGTTGCCTTTGACATGTATCATTTTGTAAATATGATTAATGCTAGCCATATAAACTGCTAAATTTAGCAATATATTGATCCTTTAATGCTTGGATTGTAAGAACCCTGCCTAGGGTTTCACGATTTTTAAACGAAATTTCCCAATTTGTCATATAGTTTCATATTGTCAGATTTACATCCATATTATGCATAAAGTCAATACCATGAATACACAGATGCAAGAACAGATTTAATACTGAAAATGACACTACATCCCGTGTTAAATATCTGAGCAGCAAAGATATTGCAATAACAGCATACAGCCACTACGGCATATGAAAAGTACAATCTTCAAGGGGAACTTGGGAATAAATATTATTCTGGAACTTGCACAGCAGAAATCAAACTACAGATATTTAATTTTCTGATCTGTGCATATTACAACAGCTATTACAATTTTAAACCTCAAACCTGGAGTCCCACATTTGAGCTGAAGGTGATTGCAGCACTTTGGAAAGAGAGGAAAGAGTGAACATTGACAGTAGTTGCGCCCAGTTGAGGTTCTAGCTTCCAGCAATACCCTCAAAGTATGCACAGGCAGACATGCAATGAACAGTACTGAGTCTCCAGTTCTCAAACAGCCTCACGACCCCCTGTGAATGTCTTCTTTGCGCCATACAAATGTGCACCAGGTAATAAAGAATGTCCACGCCACCAAATATGAAACTCACGCCTCCCCAAACTCTCTATTATGCCCTGCTGAGTCTTATATATGCTGCAATAAGGGTATGAAACCCTCACGTCCCCTTTTCAGTGACCAAGATACACAAAAATAAATGCTAACACATGTCTTAAACCCTTTGCAATCAGAAAACACTCAATATGGTACTTTGGAATTCAATGCGATTCTCATAAATACTCCAGCAATAAGAAATAGAAGATTAGGGCTCAAGAAAGATATTGTCCAAGCAAGAAGGAAGACATTTGTCCAAAACTCAAACCCTTGCAACAGCTCCAAAACTGAATATAATCGTTTACTCCAATTTTGTCTCCGTAGGAGACCCACAAAATTGCAATGAAGCTCAATTTGGAAAACTTGTATGATTTTCCCTCTAAACTAGCTAGGGTGGAATCGTTTCACCACTGAAACCCTAGAAGTGTCAAGCTCAAAAGCTCACAGCAGAAGAAAATAAACT
>VDFB02115880.1:0-105470 GCA_007258455.2 Sequoia sempervirens | reverse complement strand
GTTAGGGTTAGAGTTAGGGTTAAGGTTAAGGTTAAGGTTAAGGTTGTGGTTGCTACTACAATTAGTTTTAGTTTTAGAATTAGGGTTAGATATAAAGATAGGTTTTGAGTTATAATTAGTATGTGTCAGGATAAGAGATATAATTAGGGTTAGTGTTATGGTTACAAAAATAATTAGTGTTAGTTTTAGGATTATAGTTAGGGTTAGGGTTAGGGTTAAAGTTACATTATAATTACAATTAGTTTTAGAATTAGGGTTAGGGTTAGGTTTAGGGTTAGAGATATAATTCTAACCCTAAACCTAACTCTAACTCTAACCCTAATAGAACCCTAATGTTAACCCTAACCCCAAGCTTATCTTAGAAATCTAATTCTAACTCTAACCCTAATTTTAATCCTAACCCTTATCGTAATTATTACCCTAACCCTAACTATAAACCTAATTCTAATTCTAACCCTAACCATCATTATAATCATATTTGTAATCCTAATTCTAACACTGGCCCTAATTCTAATGGCAACCATAATTTTAACTATAACTCTAATTAAACCCTAACCTTGACCATAATTAAACCCTAACCCTATTGAACCCTAACCCTATCTTAACCTTAATCCTAACCTTAATTAAACACTAACCCTAATTCTAATGGTAACCCTAATTTTAAATATAACCCTAATTAAACCTTAGCCTTAATCCTAATTAAACCCTAACCCTAATCTAATCTTAACCCTTACCTTAATTTAACCCTAACTCTAAACCTAGTTTAATCCTTTTCCTAGCCCTAATTGAATCCTATCCATAACTTTAGTTAGAACCTAACCCTAACCCTAATTAAATCCTAATTAAACTCTAACCCTGATTGAATCATAATGTTAAACCTAATTGTAATTGTAGTTCTAACCCTAACCCTAACCCTGGTTGAACTCTAACTCAAACCCTAACGCTAACCCTAACCCTAACCTTAACCCCAAACTCTATCTTATAACCTTAACCCTAACCCCAAACTTTATCTTACAACCCAACCCTAATTGAACACCAATTGAATAGTAACCCTAACCCTAATTAAACACTAATCCTAACTTTAAATGAACCTTAACCATAATTGAACCCTAACCCTAATAAACCCTAACTTTAATTGAACCCCAGAAACCTAACCCTAATTAAAAGTGTAAGTGTTACCCTAATTATAATCATAATTCTAACCCCACAACTAACCCTAATATAAATGTTAATCTAACCTAAACCCAAACCTTTAATGTAACTATAATCTTAAGCCTAATTGTAACCCCAAGATTTATCTTATAACTCTAACCCTAATTGAACTCTAACTCTAACCCTAATTGAACCCTAACCATAATTATAATTGTAATCATAACCCTAACCCTAATGTAACTCTAACCCTAACCCTCATTGAATCCAAACCTTAGCTTTACCTTAACCCTAACCTTAACTCTAATCCCAACCCTAACCTCAACTCCAAGCTTTATCCTAGAACCTTGAACCTAACACTATTTGAACCTTAACCCTAACCCTAATTAAACCATAATATTTAATTGGATCATAACACTAACCCTAACCCTAATTAAAACCATAATATTTAATTAAATCATAACACTAACCCCAACCCTAACCCTAGCTTTACCTTAACCCTAAGCCTAAGGTTTAACTTAGAACTCTACCCTAACCCTCATTGAATCATAACCCTAGCTTTATCTTAACCCTAACAATCACTCTAATCCTAACCCTAACCCTGACTCAAAGATTTATCCTAGAACCCTAACCCTAACCTTAATTGAACCTTAACTCTAACCCTAATTATATTATAATCCTAATTGAACCCTAACACTAACCCTTACCCTAACCTAACATTAACTATAATCATAATTGATCCCTAACCCTAACCCCAACCCTAACTATGACCCTAATCCCAAGCATTACCCTAGAATCCTAACCCTAATTGAGTTATAACCCTAACCTTAGTTGAACCTTAACCCTGACCCTAACCCTAACCTTAATTATAATTGTAATCCTAACCATAATCACAATCCTATTCATAATTGTATTTCTAACACTAACCCTAATTATAATTATAACCCTAATTGAACCCTAACCCTAACCTAATCAAGTAATCGTAACTCTAATTTGTCCCTAACCCTAATTGAACCTAACCCTAATCCTAACTTTGAACCCAAGATTTATCCTATAACCCCAAACCTAATCCTAACTTTGAACCCAAGATTTATCCTATAACCCCAAACCTAACCCTAATTGAACCTCACGCTAATCCTAACTCTAATCCTAACCTTGACTCTAACTCTAACCCTAACCCTTATCCCAACCTTAAACCTAACCCCAAGCTTTATCCTAGAACCTTAATAACCCTAACCCTACCTAAACCTTAATTGAACTCTAACCCTAAATGAATTGTAACCCTAACCATAATTGAACCCTAACCCTAACTCTAACCCTAACACTAACACTACCCTAACCATAGTTCTAACCATAACCCTAACTATAACCCTAA
Organism: Sequoia sempervirens; assembly: GCA_007258455.2. Classification (NCBI taxonomy): domain Eukaryota; kingdom Viridiplantae; phylum Streptophyta; class Pinopsida; order Cupressales; family Cupressaceae; genus Sequoia; species Sequoia sempervirens. Next base: position 102,946 of record VDFB02115880.1, on the reverse strand, counting down.
CCATAATTTTAACCCTATTCAAAATCTTAATTCTAACACTAACCCTAATCCTAGTTGAACCCAAAGCCTAACCTAACGTTAACCCTATCCCTAGTTGAACCCTAACCCTAACCCTACTTGAATCATAACCCTAACCCTAATATTGTCCCCAAGCCTTATCTTATAACCCTAACGCTAATTTATCTATAATTAGCCTTAATCAAACCTTAGGGAATTCTCCCTTATCTTTATAGAGCCCAAAGAAAAAGGAGAGACTTTCCCTCTCTCATGCATTGGCCCAAGTTTTCCTTTATTCAATCATAAGTACAACCCTTAATCACAAGTTGATCTTCCTTGGGCTCAAATCTTGAATTATTTTTTGGGTTTAAAAGGGTAAAAAAATGGAGTACTAATAAATGACTCCTTCATTAGTGACTTTCTAGTTCTATCCTATCTTAGATTACTTAAATTTGATGAATTTGTTGGTTGTGACGAAACCTAATGTTGTTCATGCTCTTGAAGATTTAGTTGTGCTTCAAGGTTCTCTTGTTTGAAGAGGTAGTGACTTTGCTTTTCATGTCTAGTTGTTTGATGTTGTTGAGTACCTTGACCATCAATTATTTGCTACACATGTTTTGAATAGAAATTATTTAATTTATAGAACATTTTTCTTACCTTCCTATGTAAATAAGATTATTGTATAAAATTTTATAAGCAATGTTGAAGATGGATTGATGGGATCAATGGTATATAAATATTACACCTAGCTCTTAATAACCTTAGATTTCTCTCTATATCCCTATCAAAATTCAATTGCACAAATTCTAGAGGGGGTGGAATCAAATTAGGTTTTGATCATCTACTTAGATAATTCAAATGAATATCAAGGATGTGAATATTTTGTTTGATTGTAATTGTTGAAATAATTAACTTTCATAGACTTAGTAATTGTGTGGTAACTCGCCAATATTTGAATTGTAGAATTAGATTTTGTTTGATTGTAATTGTTGAAATAATTTTCATAGAATTAGTAATTGTGTGGTAACTTGCCAATATTTGAATTGCAGAATTAGATTTGTTATAATGGATATTTGTCATTGTTACAATTATAACGTGTGGACAATAGACTTTTAGTAATATATATTAAGAAAACACATTTATTAAGGTTTTTGTTCTTTTTGGTGACTTAAGGGTGCCTATATGGGGCACCATTGAAGATTTTATCTTGTTGGTTAGGTTTCTTTCAAACTCTTATCTGTCAACCCAAATTTTAATGTTTCATAGCTTTCAACTAAGTTGTTGCTTGTTTGAGCTCGTAAAGGAGGTTTCAGCTTCTTCCTTCACACACCTAAAGCTTGCGCTACTACGGGATGTTTTGTCAACCCTTCCTATTGAACCTACTTACCATCAGATTCTTCAATTGTTGTCTCCTATAGAGGGGGAGATTGCTCCTTTTGAGGTGGAGCTTCAGTTTGTATGACCTAGAGAGATGTGGTCTTGGTGGTAAGGTATTTCATATCATCCTCTCCTCTAGAGGGGAGCCCACTCTTTTAGAGGTGGAGGTTGGGTTGGAAAATCAAGTGAGATGGTGTTGTAGGATGGCTGAATTTTTGCAGTGCTCTGTTGTGATTCACAAAACCCCTATTGAGATGGGGTGTGTGGATTTTCTAGTTCCTTAGAGAATTGGGGTTTTGTTGATGTTTTACACTTTTTATTTTTTGGTTTCTTGGGCTTAGATTTTGTTATTCTGAGCAGTTGGTTTATTGACACCTGGTTGTTTCAGGTTGTGCTCATCATCAGCCAAAAGGGTTCAAGGTCCCTGCCAAAACTTGGTTGTAAAGGGTTTAAGGTTCCTTCAAAACCTTTGGGTTCAAGGTCTCTCTAAAAACCTAGTTGTAAAGGGTTTTTCGGTTCCCTTCAAAAATCGTTTTTAGTAGCTTAGGTAGTCTAGTGTATCTTATGACTGGCTCTTGTTGTTGGGCTACTGATGGTTTGTGATTTTATCTGCTCGCAGTTATCTTCTAGTGGGACTTCAAACCCTTTTAACTTCTATTTGTAAGGGGTTTTAGGTCCCCCTCAAAACCTGTTTTCCCATAATAAAAAACGTACACATACTTTTCATATATCAAATTTGACAATTGAATGAATTAGTGTGCTTTTTTCTAGATTTCACTGCGTGAAATAATTTCACACAGTTAAATCCAGAAAAAAACCACACTAATTCATTATGAACTATGGAAATCTAATGTCTTTAACTGAATATATGTTAAATATAGCTCTTAAATTCAAAAATATGTCTATATATAAACCATATTTTGATTAAATATATCAATATCACCCTCTTCTTCTTTCTTCTCCTCTTCGTCTTTGTCATCGCTCACCTCCTCCATGGTCTAAGAATGACTCAGTCGTTACTTGATCAAAATCTTATTCCATGTTTTTTCCAACATCATTTTCAGTTGTAATGAGACCACAATACCTATGTTATCAATTGCAAGTTGCCTCGAATTTTGTATGTCATGAGTTATGAACATAAGTGAGTGGACAAATGTAAATTTTAATTTTCAGCAATTAATTATACATGTTTAAAATAGATTATTTTAAAAAATAATTATATTAAGTTTATTGCATAAAAATATTCGATAGATTAATTGTCTTAAATAGGATGACAAGTGATTGAGAAATAATTTGAATAATTCATGGACAAGAAGCGGTGAATCTGAGATAGGAAGGGATGCTCTGGTCGGTATTTAATTGACTAGTTTAACACTAAAGCTTTGGTGGGAATAGTAGAGTGAATCAATAGTTTCAAGGATGAGTGAACCTTTCTCGGAGTGGAGGTATTTACCTAGATCCAAGGGAAGAATGGAAGCAACTTCTTTGGTCAACTTGTTTTATCAATAGTTATTTTCTGGGAATCTTGAATTTGGATGGATTAAACATGGCTCTGCCAAACAATGAAAGGGATCATATGCTCCCCTCTATCTATGCTTTTATTTGTTCATAGCGAGTTCCCCTTTTGTGTGCATCCATTTGACTTCATTGTGTTCTTCTAATATAGGGGAAATCAAACTTCACAAAATAGAAAGAAAACCATGTGCCAACATCTTGAAGGGGATTCTAAAAATTATTATGGTTTAGAGATTAACAACAGAACTGACACTAAGTGCCACATCCAATTTTTTATAGGACACCTTAAAACATTATCTAGACCAAAGGAGAAAATACTAGTTATTTCTATTCTAGAAGATGAAGGATAGGAATTTCGTGATTGGAAGTGCCACATGCAATGCTAAGCATAGGTCTCATTGCCAGGCTTGTAATAGAGACATTAATAGAAGGGAAAATTGAAACTCCATTTTCCAAAGATGGTAAGCGCACATAATCCACTGACATGAGCGGTGTATTAACAAATGACATCTCTAAATCCACCCCCAAATCGCAAAATAAGGAGTCAAGAGCGGTAATCACTAGAATCAACACCTTCAAGTGAAAAATCGTCATTTGAAAACTCAGAAGGTGGTGAGAGAAAATGAGATGGCTCCATTACTCATTTCCTATAAATTTGTTATCTACTCAATTTGAGCAGTAAAACTAATCCCTTTCAGTGCTTGAACTACATATAAATTATCAACACCATCAAGAAAATATGGTTGGAAATTCTTCATAGAAAACCTTTATACATTCATATCATTCACCTCAAAATATAAATCATATTATGTAAACTGATATAACAAAGAAATTAGTGGTGTAACATGGCATAATATACCTAAGGCATCTATGTCTTGTGAAGTTGGATCATGCATTATGATGACTTTTCTTTGATGAATATTGGCATCTGCATTATGGAGAAGATCAGGGGTGATTCCATGGTTTACAATATAAATATAGCTCCACTAAGAATTAATAAAGAAAAATCATAAAGAAAATTGTAGAATGCCAACACTAATCATTACATTGAAGACCAAATTCCTGAGCTTCCACTAGTCCAATGAAGACCACTCTTCCACTATTGTCCAATGAAGACCATTCTCCACTTCCATGCGTTCAACTGTCAATCACACGTCAATTCTTGTAGCATAAGTTTTTTTTACACTAGGTTTGTGCTGCCACTATAAGAATGCCTCTCGATGTAATAAAACAATAGCTAAAAATGTTATCCTCCATGTAATTGGATATGATCTATTTTAGAAGTCTTTTAAATGTCATTTTATCGATTGATTGATCCCACAATAATGTGTCCCGCTTGTAGAACACCCTAATTTTTTCTTGAAGTCGCATATTTTTTTTAGAAATAATAATTTATGTCTAAAAGGGATCCACCTAAAGAGATTTAATTGAAGAGGGTTGGATTAAACCCTCTTAGATCAAAACCCCTTGGATAGAATTGTCTTAGATTTAAATCAAACCATTGATGGAGGCTCCTTTGCACTTATCAAAATTATGAAAAAAATAATAATTTTGCTTCTTTTAGGGGATCAATTGAAGTCATTTTAAAATGTCATTTTATAAGTATATAACCCTTAGTATCAGACTTCCAAAATTTATAATAAATATAGTATTCTATAATATTATAATTTAATTTTCATGTCCATTACAAAAATAATAATGATATATATATTCAAAACACTAATAAAAATAAAATTTGTAGAGAAATCTCAAAGAAAAATGCTAGACTCCACATAGATGTTCTTGTTTCAATGAAAAAAAATAAATTGATATATATGTTAAGAGAAATGTGTTATAGAATAATATAGAGCTAAAAAAATTATTAGTACTAATCCAAAATTAATAATAAATAAAATATTTAATAAAAAGTATTAAAAAAAATCCATGCGCTTGCACTAGATATTGGAGTTAATGATCTAATTCAAAGAAATTGTTAAAAAAAATTAAGGAAATATTTTACCCCCTTAACTAATCGTGAAACATATTAGCTCAATGATTGCAATTCACACAAAGTCAAATTTAGTAGTATATTGATATATTAAGTAAGCTCCAAGTCTAGCTTAATATTTTAGATGCAAAAGAGGTACTTGTTAAATTTCTTTTGATTATTTTATTTGTCCTTTATAAAGAGTTTTCCATGTTTGAATTTGAATATTTAGATAGGGATATTATGCTTGTAATTGTTGTAGAAATTAAGTTAGGCCTCAAAAAGGGGATTCAACAAGGTACACCTATCTCATCCATAAACCTAAGTGGCTAATCAGAACATCTAAATCAACCCCTCTTCCCTACTACTAGTAGTAAAAAATTAAATGTATAACTATCACGAGCACCAAGGCGATTTGTTTGAGTGTAGGGTACTCGAAAGTAAGAAAGAAGAGAAAACTCTCATTTTAGAAGAGTAGTAAGAGAAAATCAAAATATATGGAAGATCCTCCCATAAAACAAATTCACAATCCTATAGATCCTTACCCTACCCTTGTTCTCATGACTGCTAACTACTCTAAGGCCTCTTGAGAGTCTATCCTTACTCAGAACTATCAAACCAAGAATAAAATGGATGTCTTGATTATTGATAATGGAGGTGAAAATAATCTAGTTGGTGAAAGGAAACTGGTCACCATTATCCAACTCCCCATATCTAATCAACCTCAACCATACCATTTGGGTTGGGTAGAAGAATGATAGGCTATCATTAGGTCCCATTACTTTAGAAGATAAAATTCAATATGTCGATCGGGTAGTGTTCAAGGCAATTTGCAATAGAAGAAGACTTTGACTATCTCCCTTAGATTTTCTAGTTTCATAGAACAATTAATGTAAATTCTAACTTAAGGTTGTCTATCTGTTAAGCTATAAAGCAGTTTATCCTAAGAAAACTAAAAATATTTAAACTAGAAAGCATAGGAGAACTAACTTAGAAAACATAATCACTAAATTGAAAAATAAAAAAGCAATTAAACTAAAGAACTGGTAAACTACAAAAGCAGAAAAGCTTATAAACAATCCATGAGACATCTTTTCTAGCAGTAAAGATTCTAACAATTAACAATAAGAAACTACGGAAGTGTAAAACAACAAGTACTTCGGAACTTAGACACCACAATAATAAACTCAATAATTCCCTACTAAACAACTATTTATGCAATAAAAATAACAAAAAAAAGAAAATACTTATCTACTTAAGTTATCTTCCCTCGAGTGGCCAGCTCGCGGGTTATTGCGTTTGTTCTCAGCTCACATACACAACTAACTCAGAAACGCTTCCATTAAACGTAATTGTCATCCATAACTCACAACTCAGAAGTTTTTATATAACAACTATTTTATTCATAAGCTCATAAAATATATTGACAGCATAACATTACTATTGCAATGTATATTTTGCTTCTAGAGATTACGTCTTTTATAGAAAAACTCTAACTAAATCCTATATTTCAGATGGTTTAGATAACCATTGAAAAAGTCTACAACAAATTTACGAATAACTTGTATGTCTTTAAAACCCATTACAACAACATTAAAGAGGCTCAAATCGAGCCATGAAGTTTTTGACTTTGAAAACATAACAGAAATTAAGACTCAAAAAGTAACTATATCTTTGGTTTGTCATCCTAAAGTTCTGGAGCATAATCCCAATGCACATCTTCAACCTATTCTGGAGCACGTGATGGCTAAATGCTTACAATCTGCAACTTGATGACCGATTATTATCCTACAAAACACTCAAAATAATCCATTAAATATGTATTGGCACAATACTTCAATAAATCAAAAGAAATAAAGTTTGTACAATTTCTCTTCAAAAATTAAGCAATTATTTCTCCTAAAGTTTAATTAATTAGCAGAGGATAGGAACTTTGCATATATGGAATAGGCTTTTATTATGTTATTATGATAAGGTTATTTTTACCTCATCAAAGAACATGGCCCTCATAAACTAATTAACGAGGTTTATGTAGCCACCTTTGCAATTACTCCTTCTAGAATAAATTTGAATGTAATGTAACACCCTTGAATTATTGTCTTCTTCTTGGAAACCCATTATGTTATAAGAAAAGTGTAATTTATGATGGATGACTAAAAACTTACAAGATCCAAAAAGATCGTAACATGTATAGGCTTACTTATGCTTCAAGTGTCAAATCACATTTCATTTCAAGTAAACCTACTATAGAGCAAGTAAATTTATCAAAATAATTGGTGCTTTGTATCATCCACCAAGCTAAGGAGGCTAACTTAGGTAAATGTATGCCCCATGCTATGAGAGATTTGATCAAGAGTTACTTATGTATTTGAAGATCCAAAGTGTTGCAACCTTTTAAAGATCTTGTAATATCCTCAAAGAAATGGCTCGTTCTGGGAATCATATTGGCCAAAGGACAAAGCATTCCCATGGTAACATAATTATGTTCGATCCCACTTATATCAACCGGTTGTCCAAAAATTTCTGGTACATCCACCATTTCCTCTTCACTTGACCCTATAGCAAGGTGTGCTATATCATTCACTAGCTCATCCTCTAATTCCTCTCCATGTTGTTTAATCACAACCATGGCCAAAGAGGCCAAACTGTCTTGACCATTAGATTCTTCTGGTTCATCAACCCAAACTTTATTATGTTCAATGGGTTTAGCAAGAGGATATAAAAATAAATGTTTACTATCTGGACCATGTGAAATGGTCATTCCTCCTTCTCTACAATCAATTTTAGCCACGACAGTAGCAAACCATGGTCTTCTGAGAATTATTGGATAACTATCTTTGGGCGTAAGCAATTGAATTATCTAGAATTCAACTAGATATTCCCATCCATCAACTTTAACAAGAACATTTTTTATAACGCCCTTTGGAATGGCTATAGATTGATTTTCCATTTTTAAGACTGTAGTTGTGGGACATAAATCATTAAGACTTAAATTTTCCATCACATCCGCAGTCATTACGTTAATAGTTGCTCCCAAATCCACTAATGCATTAGGTATTGCTACCTCATTAATTGTAACAGTTATCAGTGGACTCCCAGGATCATCATATTTTGGAGCAACAGTCTTACTAGACAAAAAATCGGCTAAATAGCCATCGATGTGCATAGTATTTATTTTCTTCAGTTTCCTTCCCGGGGTTTTAATACACAGGTGTTTGATCAACTGATTTAACTCAGGAATTTCCTTTATTGCCTGCAGCAAAGGAACCTCTATTTGCAGCTGTTTGATTTCCTGAATTAATGCAATCTCATAGTTCAAAGACATTTTTGAAGTATCCTTTTGAATTACCGATCTCAGATGCTCTGGAAATGGTACTTGAGTTTTCTCTTTTGGAAGGGTATCCTTACTAAATTCAATCGGAGACTGACCTTCCTCTTCTCGAGGTAAGTCAGTTGCTCCTATTGCTAAAGGAGGCCCTTTATTATTGGTAGACACAGTATGGCTGGATGGGATATCATTCTCAAGATTTTGAGAAATAGGTTCATCCACTACTTCAATTGTGATGATTGAAGTGTTCGGCCAGAACGAAATTGAACATTTCCACAATGAATTGCATTAAGTCTTGTGACATTATCTTGTTTAGTAGCATATACCGGAGTATTCTGACGGTTGTTCTTAGGATTGGGAAGTGGTTGCGCCAAAAGTTGAGGTTGATTTATCTGTTCATTCTGAGGAGGTTTCTGAGGTAGCGGTAACATATTTTGTTGTTGATTCCTCCTAGGACCAGTATAGAATTGATTATGTCTTTGATTCCATTGGGGAGCAGTATGTTGTGGATACCATTGTTTTTGTGATTGGTTTGGCCATTGTTGAGTTCCCCAAGGTTGATTTTCCCATTCAGGAGGTCCCCAATAAGGAAGTCCCCCAGTTAGGTTGTGGAGGTAAGGGTTGATTCCAAGATGGAGTCCATTGGTTTCCAATCCAATTATTTTGTGGTCTCCATGCAGGATTGGAATTCTGCCCATAAGAGAAATTAGCTCCTTGGCGTTGGTTTAACACATTTATTTCTTCTTCGACCTAAGCAGTTTTTTTCTTAGTGTTCTTAAGATCAATAAGAATCTCACACTGATTGGTAGGATGGTTTTGCTCACAAAGTTGGAAAACATTGACCTTGTCTAAAGGGCACTCACGTAAAAGGTGTTTATTTCAACACCTAGGACAATAGATTGACAAAGTCTTAGAGTTACATGTCTTTGCTTGTATACCATCCAATGTAGTATTCAATTGAACATGTATGTTTTGAGATTTTTTATTTCTTCTCAGAGTTTTCCTATTTCGTTGGTCCCTCTGAAGAGATTAGTTTTACAGATCCCTCCACGAGTACGTAAAAAATTTCAACATAAATCGCATGTCTTCAAGGGCTAACTGAGACACGTCACCTTTTCCCATTAGATCAAGACTTCTTCTTGCATCATCATCGAGTCCCTTAAGAAATATAGTCTTGAGAATCTCAACACTAATAGTCGTTTCTCCGCATTGTTTAGACAAGAAAAGAAACCTATCAAGATAGTCCTCTAGGCTCTCATCCTCATTTTTCCTAAGTTTAAACAATTCTTCCTTACGATCACTCACCCTACAATAACTGATATTTATGCAAGAAAACCATCTCCATTTCCTCCCAAGATGTTATACTTCTAGCTGGTAGTCCCTTAAACCAACGCATGGCCAAATCCTTCAAAGTAGAAGGAAACAACTTCAGTTTCTAGTTATCATTTTTATAGTCATAAGTTTGACAAAGGACCTTGAATTCAAAAAGAAATCGGTTCGGATCTTCCGAGGACAAGCCATGGAAGGTTGGAAGGAAAGCTGGGGAAATATTTTTCATCGTGGTATCAGCATCTGCATCCAAAGTAATAGGATACGTGAACGTTCGAGGTGGTGGAATATCATTATTATAGTTGGCATCATTCTGATTAGCTTCAGCCCTACGATCTCCCATGATGTTCAAAGGAATATGTTCCTCAAAGATAATTTCTTCAATAGCAGGTTGTTCTCCTGGATGATCTCCCAGAAAATAGTGGAAAGCCTCTGGTGGATTAGGCTCAAGTAGATCATCAATAGAGTGGTCTTCTAAGCCTTGGGCCTCCCTATGTATGATTGGAATGTATTTTGGGGGGGTCTTTGGTATAAATTGTCTGTGTGGGCCTCTTTTCTTGACCATGCAGAAAAACGAAGCCAAAGATGGTATTTTCTTTTGGCCTAAGAGAGGTATTCAAAGGGTCTTTTATTAACACTTAAGCAAGAAAGCTAAAGTTCCCCGGCAACGACGCCAAAAAGTGATAGGCTGTTGTTAGGTCCCATTACTTTAGAAGATAAAATTCAATATGTCAACCGGGTAGTGGTCAAGGCAATTTGCAATAGAAGAAGACTTTGACTATCTCCCTTAGATTTTCTAGTTTCTTAGACCAGTTAATGTAAATTCTAACTTAAGGTCATCTATCTGTTAAGTTGTAAAGCAGTTTATCCTAAGAAAACTGAAAATATTTAAACTAGAAAGCATAGGAGAACTAACTTAGAAAATATAATAACTAAATTGAAAAATACAAAAGCAATTAAACTAAAGAACAGGTAAACTACAAAAGCAGAAAAGCTTATAAACAATCTATGAAACATCTTTTCTAGCAGTAAAGATTCTAACAATTAACAATAAGAAACTACAGAAGTGTAAAACAACAAGTACTTCAGAACTTAGACACCACAATAATAAACTCAATAATTCCCTACTGAACAACTATTTATGCAATAAAAATAACAAAAAAAAAAATACTTATCTACTTAAGTTATCTTCCCTCGAGTGGCCAACTTGCGGGTTATTACGTTTGTTCTCAACTCACATACACAACTAACTCAGAAACGCTTCCATTAAACACAATTGTCATCCATAACTCACAACTCAGAAGTTTTTATATAACAATTGTTTTATTCATAAGCTCAGAAAATATATTGATAGCATAACATTACTATTGCCACTGTATATTTTGCTTCTGGAGATTATGTCTTTTATAGAAAAACTCTAACTAAATCCTATATTTCAGATGGTTTAGATAACCATTGAAAAAGTCTACAACAAATTTACGAATAACTTGTATGTCTTTAAAACCCATTACAACAACATTAAAGAGGCTCAAATCGAGCCATGAAGTTTTTGAATTTGAAAACATAATAGAATTAAGACTCAAAGAGTAACTATATCTTTGGTCCATCATCCTAAAGTTTTGGAGCATAATCCCAGCGCACATCTTCAACCTGTTCTGGACCACGTGTTGGCTAAATGCTTATAATCTGCAACTTGATGGCCGATTATTATCCTACAAAACACTCAAAATAACCCATTAAATATGTATTGGCACAATACTTCAATAAATCAAAAGAAATAAAGTTTGTACAATTTCTCTTCAAAAATTAAGCAATTATTTATCTTAAAGTTTAATTAATTAGCAGAGGATAGGAACTTTGCATATATGGAATAGGCTTTTATTATGTTATTATGATAAGGTTATTTTTACCTCATCAAAGAACATGGCCCTCATAAACTAATTAACGAGGTTTATGTAGCCACCTTTGCAATTAGTCCTTCTAGAATAAATTTGAATGTAATGTAACACCCCTGAATTATTGTCTTCCTCTTGGACACCCATTATGGTATAAGAAAAGTGTAATTTATGATGGATGACTAAAAACTTACAAGATCCAAAATGATTGTAACATGTATAGGCTTACTTCTACTTCAAGTGTCAAATCACATTTCATTTCAAGTAAGCCTACTATAGAGCAAGTAAATTTATCAAAATAATTGGTGCTTTGTATCATCCACCAAGCTAAGGAGGCTAACCTAGGTAAATGTATGCCCCATGCTATGAGAAATTTGATCAAGAGTTACTCATGTATTTGAAGATCCAAAGTGTTGCAACCTTTTAAAGATCTTAATCATTTTATAGAATTTGTTCTAAGGTCTTCCTTACCAAATTTCCTATTGAAAATATAATGAATTGTTATAGAAACAACATATTATCTATAATTTTCATAGCCTTTTCAATATGTGTGTTCATCTCTTGTGGAGAATTGTCTATATCTAATCTTATCAAATTGGTTGCAACCCTTATGACATGCTCATTTGTTTTCTGAATCTCAAGTGAATTAGTGTTTCTCTATTTGGTTGCAACCACAATGATGCGCTCAACAACACCCTAATTAGCACCCTCCTTTTCTATTTTCCCTACCCTTTCTATTATTTTTCAATATCTTTCCTAATTCTTTTGAGTTTGTTTGATCCTATTTTCTTCCATATTCATATCCATGGCTAATTGTAAAACTTACTAATCCCCCTTGAATTCTTGCTATCTCCCTTGGTCATGGGTGTTTTGGCTATGGTGTTTCATTAATCCTTATGTATCTCATGGTTGACTTACTTTGAATGGTTACATCTTTTCAGGCTCCCCCCTTTTCATTCACCATCCCCTAGGTGCCTACCCCCCTCTCACAAGGGTAGGACCTATAAGATTTTTTTGTTGATTATGAAAAAAAGTATCTTTCTTATCTTTTCTTTATTCCATGTTTTCTTCTTGCGATTTTTATTAAATTATTTATTCTTCATTGCTCTTACCAAGGTCCCATCAACAGAACCAAATCTTGGTAAAGAAATTAGGACACAATATGGAGATCTAAACCTAGGATACTCTTCTATAGTCTATTTATACCTCAAAAGAGACAGTGATAGAATAACAAATAAATGCGAAAATAAATTATATCCTATGGTAATACTTCATTGAATATAACATATCACATACATCATTAGACGTCAATAATTAATTCAAAATATTTATATCTCCATATATTTTTATATTTATTATCCAATACAAAAGGCATGCCTGAGTCTTTGATTTGTATAGTATATTCCATTTTTCCCTCTTACACCTAATTCCTTACTTTTCTATTTGTATACATTATAGTCTAATAGGGACATGTCCCTTACAAAACATTTGTATATCTATTATCCCTAGTCGACCTTGTGCTCCATACTCTATTTGCAGTAAGTTGCAATAGCTTCTTCTTGTTGCCCTATTGTCTGCCAATAGGTATCCAAGGTGGGTTGGATATGATGTGAATGGGGTGATCCCACAATACTGGTTTACATTTTTTGGCCAAACTGGACATTGAACTTTCGATTTTTTAACTAAATCTTCTTAATTTCGGTGAACTTTATAGTGGCATAAACCAGAGGAATTTGAAGATTACAAAACCAAATGGGATTTAAGCATATCATTCTGGCCAGATTCTAAATTATATTTTTTTCTAAAATTTTGGAATTATTTCTTTTACTCTTTTTTTTTTTCCATCTTCCTAAAACCAGTTTTTACGATAAAACACCATTTTTAAAAGTTATTATTAATGCCATTTCAGCTAACATATAACTTTTTTTTTTCTATGAACATAAAATTCTTTTCTTTTTTAATTTAGATTGTAAATTTACGATATTCTAAATTGCATTTTGAATTGTTTCTCGAGTATTTCATTGAATATTTTGTCTTAATTGCTTTCTGTGTTCTCAAACCAATAATTTCATACATTTACCGGTTAAAACATAACTTTTTTTTCAGATAAAATGCACCAATTTTTAATTTTTGTTGGATCAGGACATCAATATCTAAGATATTTTAGTTTTTTTTATAATATGCTATTTTTCCACATGTGTGAATAAAGAAATTGATTTCGGTGAAAAACCTACATTCACAAGAACTAAAAAATAAAAATAATAATCAAATTAAATTATTTAAAATTTTAATTTTTGAGAAGCTTATAATAAGGACTGCATTTTTACAAAAATAAATAAATAAATTCATTTGATTCCCCAAAAGGTAAATCAAAAGTGGTTTTTTATCAGCATTTTGATATGTGTAAAGGAGACTTTGTTTTAGGTATGGTTTAAAACTAGCAGGGTTCTATTCAAAGGGGTTTGATCTAAGGTGGTTTGATCAAACCCTCTTCAATTGGAATCATTTAAATGAAAATTTTCAAGGCTTGAATCATTATATTTTCTAAAAATATGTGATTTCAGCAAAAAACAAGATCTCCTAGAAAGTGTAAACCACTATTGTAGGATCACCCTATGGCATCTTTTGACATGGTTATTTTTATCATGTTGGATCCATCATGGAATAAGGGGGTTGAAATTTGATTCATGAACTTTGGGTGCCATACTACCCTTAGTTGGCTCACAATTTTCCAAATTCATTTGTGGTTTCTTTCCTTGGTGTTTACCTATGTATTTGGGTGCTTCAGATGATATGTTATGAGGATTTTTATTCACATGTCATCATACTATCAAAATTTACGTAGATATGAGGGGAAATTATGTGTCCTAATTTTGCTTTATGGGCATAGTTGTGTGAACTTATATCAAGCATGTTGATTGAAAAAATTGCACAATATTGGAAGGTGCATAGTGGGTTCATTTTTCCTGACAAGATAACTACAAGTACAATAAAAGAAGGTACATGACAAAAAAATATTAAAAAGTTAAAAAAATTTAGTTGATTGAACATGATTTTGTATAAGAAAAAATATCATCCCTAAGGAATCAACCAAAAACCAAAAAGAGTAAAAAGACAAAAAATTCATAAGAAAATTGGGTCATTGTGAAAATGGTCCTAGCACCTTAATACTATTTTTGTATCCCCAAATGAGCTTAACACAATACAACACTATACATAGGAAGAATATGAGATTCAAATAGAAGACTAAGACAACATGAAATTCCTCATTTTTCCATGGGCATATTCATGGATTACTAAGTAGACCAGTTTAATATTTTGCAACCATCTGTAATTTTCTTTTATGAATGAATAGAGCCCAACTTGCTTGTGCTTTCAAGAAGATTTATTATTATGTGATGTATTGGTTAACACATTACTTTTGTTTGTTGTTGTTGCATATTTGATTAAAACTAGAGACTTTGTTGCCCAATTGGATTAAGACATCGATCTACTATTGGTTTTCTCTCCCCACCATCCTCAACACACTAAAAATTAATCAACATAAACATCTTTCAAATTCCTTAGTTTGTGTGTTCTACTATCATGTCTAAATGTGCATAACATCATAAGGGGTTATAAATTAGGCCAAAAATATTTTTTTCCACTCCTCTCTCCTTCGTCTGCGTTTGAACAGCCTGCGCGCATGGTGGATTATACATTGGGGGTACCCCACGGTCCCCCTCTGTCCCCTCCTGACCCGAGTCTCACCCTGTCACATCCAGACTTGTGTCCCTCGGGAGCCACTCCTAGAGTGTCTGATCCTTTGATTTCAGGTCAATCTGGGTCACCCGTGATTCCGGTTTTGTCTCGTGTGGAAGTGTCAACGATCGAGGTCCTTTCATAGGTTTAAGGTTGGAAGGATGTGCTAACCAATGGTAATCAGAGTACTAAGGGCCCCTCCCCTCACCCTGAAGAGGAAGTTAGTGTCATGGGAATGGATTTTGCTATCTGTGATACAGTCAGTGATATGATTCTTTCCTCAATGGAGAACATAGATGTGGGTTGTTTCCTCTCCTTTCGACCTTCTGTGGATATGGTCCAGAGATGGGATGCTAGTAAATTGCATCTCAAAGGAAGTGTGGACATTTTTGCAATGATGGGTGGTCTCTTCCTTTTCAAGTTCACGGTTTTAGATGACTTGGTTGCAGTCCTCTCTTTTGGGCCATGGGTGTATGGGAAGCACAACTTGGCCTTATGCTATTGGAAGTTGGGTTTTGACCCTATTGTGGATCTAAATAAATCAGCGTCAGTTTGGGTTCGCCTGCCTAGGTTGCCCCTGGAATATTAAGATGAATCCATCTTCAAAAGCATTGGGGATTCCTTGGGCCAATTTATTACTTCGGAATCCATTACCAGGTCCAAATCTAGGTTAGTTTTTTCCCACTTTTGTGTTAATATTGGTGTGAATAAGATGCTTCCTAACTCTGTGAAGTTATGCTCTAAGTTTGGTACCTAGGTTCAACCAGTCTTCTATGAGAATGATGTAGTTTACTGTCAAAAGTGTGTTAAACCTGGCCACCTTATCTCTGACTACAAATCTTCTTTTAATCGGGAGCCTAACCCGAGGGACTCTGCTGTTGATGTTCACCTTCCCTTGGGAAAAGACATTCTGCAGGATGTTGACTCTCCGGCCAAGTCTTCCTCACCAATCTTGGTTGAACCCCTGATCTCTGGGGATCCTCCTAGTGGGATGGATATTTCAAGTGTGGATCTGGCTTTGAGTCTCTATGTTCCTGCTCTAGCTGAGAAGTTGGTCGTTGATAAGGTTCTAGATGTCAGAGCTTTATCCCCTAACCAGGCTCTTGGGGGGGATGAGTTTTTAGGTGTCTCCCTAATGGAGGTGGGATCTATTTCTGTAGGGACTAGTGAGACTATTGGAGAAGAGGGAAAAATTTGGGAGGAAGTGGTACCGAAGTTAAAAAGGAGATAGTTTTTAATTCGATGGTTTTGAACTAGGAGAAAACCGTAGAAGAGGATATTTGGTTAACCCCAAAGAAAAAAGGGAGAAAGAAGAAGGCAGGTATGGGAGGAGACTCTAAACCGAGAAGGCCCAACCATCGAAAAACTAGGCTAAGAGAGACAACTAATGAGATGGCCATTGGCAAAGAGAGGACATTGGAAGTGTCTTCCAAAAAGGGTCAAAAATGAAGGTCATGTTCTAGAATGTATGAGGGTTAAACAACTCTCATAAACAACTTGCACTAAAGAACTATGTGTTAGAACATAAGATTGATGTTTTACTTTTACAAGAAACCAAAATGAAGAAAGCAAATTTTGATAATATTGCTAAGTATATATGGTCGGGTTCCCTTTACTCCTATAGTGATGTTGAGGGGGCATCGGGTGGTCTTGTTGTGTTATGAAACCCCTCTAGAATTAATGGCTCTGAACTATTCTGATGTCGAAGTAGTGTGGGAGTCTTATTTTCTTACTCGAGTGGCTCTTGGTCGCTTATCAATGTCTATGCTCCCAACCAGAGAAATTCTAGGAATGCCTTGTGGTAGGATCTCTTTGACTGGTTAAAAAATAATAGGGGGTCTTGTTGGCTGGTGGCTGGGGACTTCAACTCCCCCTTATATCCTTCAGAGAAAAGTGGTGGTCTGGTGGATTATTCTGATAACATGGCTTATTTGGTGAACTTTCTGAGTTCTACTGGCCTGATTGACATTGACTTATCGGGCCAATCTTTTACTTGGACCAATAGGCATCTTGGGGAGGGCTTAATTCAAGACAGATTAGATAGATTCCTTTACTCCAACAACTAGATGGCCCTACTCAGTGCCAATCTTCAGGCTCTGCCTAGGACGGTCTCTGATCACAACACTCTGTTGTTGGTCTTGAATGACAATTCTGTTGTTGTACCATTCCCCTTCCGGTTCGAGACAATGTGGAATTCCCACCCTGAATTCAAGAATAAAATTGTTGAATGGTGGAATATTCTTGTTCATGACTCCCCCATGTTCAGGATCTTTTTTAAACTTAAACATATCAAATGTATGGTGAAAGGTTGGAGAAAAAGAGTATTTGGGGATGTCTTTCAGAAAAAAGAGAGTTGTAGGGGATAAATTAAACTATCCAAAAGAAAATGGAGGATGGGGATATCAGCTTTCCTACATGCAACCAAGAAAGAGAGAGTCGAAGGGAGTGGAGGAAAATTCTAAGAGGAAACTTTTTGGAAACAAAAATCTAGAGTTCAATGGCTGCAAGAAGGAGACAAGAATACCTCCTTTTTTCATGTGTCTTCCCTCAAACACAAGAAAAGAAATCAGATAACTAAACTACATAATGAGCAGGGGGTGTGGTCAATACACCCACCCATATCGATCTTTTGGCAGTAGACTATTTCCAGAAGGCTTATTTGGCCCCTATTGAGGCTCCTAATCCGACTTTGGACAAGGTGTTGTTGGACCCTCTCCTGACCATCATTTCCCAGAATGATAACCTTAGCATTCTTAGTGTTGTCACTCCTGAGGAGGTCGGGTTGGTTACTTTCAACATGGGGGCTTACAAAGCACCTGGCCCAGATGCTTTTCCCTCTGCCTTCTTTCAAATCTTTTGGGAGATTGTTGGTGGGGACCTTGTCTTAACTGCTCGTGATTTTTTCAAATTTGGTAAGATTCTCAAACAACTAAACCACACCTTTATAGCCTTAATTCCCAAGATTGTTGATCCCCAGTCTATGATTGATTTTAGACCCATCGGCCTCAGCAATACCTTTTATAAAATACTCTCTAAAATCTTGGTGAACCGTATCAAACCCCTCCTTGATAAATTAACTGGCCCCACTCAAAAAGGGTTTGTGCCTAGTCTTCATATCCTAGATGCTACTATAACCACTCATGAATTACTCCATTCCATGGATAGATGCAATAATGCTAGTATGGCCCTTAAATTAGATATTTCAAAAGCATACGATAAGGTGATTTGGGACTTTATCCCTAAAGTCTTAGCTAAGTTTGGGTTTGACCAATTTGTGGTCAAACTCATAATGGAATGCATAACTACGGTGAAGTACTATTTTCTAGTTAGTGAGACTCCTTTTGGTTTCTTTAATGCAGGGAGAGGTATCAAACAGGGAGATCCCCTTTCACCCTATTTATTTATCATGATTGCGAAAGTCTTGAGCAAGAACTTTTCTAATATGTTGACGGAAGGGTCTATTAAGAGAATTAAGGTTGCCCCTTCTTTGGATTCTATTGTTATCCAACAATTTGTGGATGATACCTTCCTATTTGGGAAAGCCTCTATGATTAAAGCCAAGAAATGGAAAAATTGTCTGAACAGCTATGTTGCTTGCTCTGGGCAATGTATTAACTATAATAAAAGTATGATTTATTCCTTCAACAACACTCCTAACCTGCAAGCTTGGGTGACTGTTGTTTTGGGTTGTATGAGTGACTCTCTTCCTTCAATATATCTTGGTTTACCCCTTACTGTCAAGAAAGTCAATCCTGACTTCTAGAATTCGGTCCTTGAAAGGATCCTAAGGAAGTTGGCAGGATGGAAAGGTTTCATCCTCAATCATACTGGAAAACTACAACTCCTTTTTGTGCCTCTTCAAGGTATCCTTGTTTACTTCCTTTCCATTTTCAAGATCCCCAGATATATTGCTAAGAAGTTTGAGAAAATACAAAGGAATTTCCTTTGGTTGAGGATCAAGGAAAAGAATAAATTTGCACTGGTTAAATGGGAGAAAGTTTGTCAACCTAAACATTGTGTTGGGATTGGGATAAGGAACATCTCTAGTACCAATAAGGATTTAATGGCAAAAGTGGGTTGGGACCAACTGAGGAATAGGAAAGATTGGTGCAATATTATGAACGCTAAGTATCTTCAAAATAGACCTTTGATTAATTGTCTCTCTGATGATCATCATTCAGGTTCCTTGGCCTGGAGGAACATTTGCAGTCTGCAAGGGTTGCTTAGGACTAGCATGAAATGGAAGATTGGAAATGGTAACAATATCAGATTTTGGGAGGACCCTTGGTTACTTGACACCCCTCTAGAACACTTTGAATTTAGGAATCTAATGAGGTCGGCACAACGTTTCTTTGGTGTTTACATTAGAAATTACCTCATTGGCTTACAAGGGGCTAGGAAATGGAATGATTTGGTTCTTTGCTGCCCTTTATCCCCTGAGCTAAGCCTCCTTTCCAAGTCCCTACAAGAGTTTCTCTCCCTTACTAGATTACCATCAACCAACATGGTGGGTCAATTCGTCTAGACTCATGACAAGCAAGGTGATCTTTCAGTTAAAACAGCTTACAATCTGCTGACGAACCAGGGTGTAGTCCTTGATCTTTGGAAGCGAGTTTGGAACAGACACATGATCCCGTAAATAAACTTCTTTTGGTGGACTGCCTGCCATAACAAGATTCTTACACAGGACAATTTGAGGAAAAGGGGATTCCAGATCCCCAACAAGTGCTTGTTATGCAAGTGCAATGAAGAATCTATGGACCACTTATTGCTACACTACCTGTTTACTGTTGGTGTGTGGGAGCTAGCTTTAGAGTGTTTGGGCATTTAGTGCACTATGTGTAAGGATATTAAATCATTTATCTTGAGTTGGTCTGGACCCTTCATTCACCCCTTACCTTGTGAGATTTGGAACCAAGTCCCCCCCATTATCTGTTGGTGCTTGTGGAAAGAGAGGAACAATAGGATTTTTAGGAATATTGAGATGAGCCTGAAGGAGGTGTTTGGTATAGGATCTCGGCTCATCACGGAAAAAAATTCGCTTTTTAAAGAGAAAAATACCGCATAACCGCCAGAGGTGGGAAATTTTATTATGGCTTAAGTTTGGTGACCAAAACCTTTGAATCCACTTTATGATTGGGACCCCAGATCCCCAGCTGAAGGGACGCCATCTGGAAACCCTTGTGACTGCAGGGCTGGGTGCTGAAAACTTACTCTTGGATGGGGCTACCAAAGCCGCAACCCCGACAGAGCCAGCACAGAGGTGCCACAGAGACCCATGAAGTTTCGGTGGATGGTTACTCGAGGGGAATCTGGCATCCAATCTTCAGCATCGGGAGGTAGCCAGAGCCGCCAAAGCGGGCATCCAGTTAGCTGTTACTATGGGGATTGAGAACCTACATATAGAAGGTGATTCTAAGTCTATCATCGATGTTGTTAACTTTGGCAGATTATTGGGGTGGAGTACTAAAGACATTTTATTAGACATAAGATTTTTGTGTCTAAGTTGAATTTGAAGATTGCTACCTATTATTTCATCGAGGGTAATTAAGGGCCGATGCTTTGAAGCCAACTCTTGGCACCCATTGAAAGTTTCTAAGGCCGGTGTAATTTGGGAACTGCAAATTCACCAAAGGTGGTCTAGCTGGGTTTAATCCTTTTTGAAAGAGCAAGGCCCTTAGTTGATCCACATACACATTCCACTATGCTGCATTTTATGGGCCTTATGGGGTCCATTCTGTCTTATGTGGGCTGGTGTGGACGGGGAGCGAATGTTGAGGTGTTCATAAGTGGGAAAAATTTTGAATAATAAAGTGGAGTCCATTTTAAAAAGGCTATTATGAGGACGGCGAGAGAATTTTGCGATTAAGGCTTGCTAATGCGGCTTCAGTGAATCTCTTTTTGGGGTTTGTGCTAAGCTCTCGTATATCCTTGAATATTTTTTATTTTAATTTTGATGTGACAAATAATTACGAGGTGAAGATTTTGATTGGTCCTATATTTTCCGCTAATTTTCCTCCTTTACTAAAGGCCAGGATCTTAGGTTTGTCTAAATTTGGCCCCACGGCCATCTTACATTGGTACTTGTGCAATAACAACATGGAAGAAAAACCTTCCATTCTCATCATGTCTTGCTTACCTAGCCACAAGTGTTTGAAGATTTTCATTAATGAGATCGCCAAGATTGCCTTTAGGGTTTTAACTCTTCAAGCATGTGTTATGTACATTGCTTTGATTTCCCAAGGTTGAATCGTTCGGCTTAAAATATTAAGTGTGTGGGCAACCTATCACTTAACCAATTCCTCTAACCTTTTGCTCTCAAATGTTTTTTGGTTCTTCTATGTGCAAAGCAACAACATGGGTGGTGATAGGGTGAGAACGGAGCCTAAGAACTGTGGAGAATTTCGCAAGGATCTGTTGGTGTGGCACATTTGCGTTGAAGGTAGGTTGGTGCCTTTGATGGAAAGCTTGGTGGGTCACGACCCTAGTTTATCAACACAATTTGCGAATTCATGGAAAGATAGAAGGGTTACCATGGGGGGTATTTCCTTTGAAGTGAACAAGGAGGTGATTGTACAAGTGACAGGGCTATTGTGTGCTAGTAAGAAATACCGAAGCATACTAAGGCCCAACATAATGAAAGTTTGAATGCCTTCTTTGTGGGTAATGAGAAATTGATTCGGAACCAGTCGAGGTTTGAAAGAGAAGCTCTCTCGTAGCCTTGGGACCGGGTCTACCTCGCCCTCATGAAGTACATGACCCTTGAAGGTAGATACAAAACCTACTATTTCTATCACTTCTCTCTCTTAAATCACCTCTGGCACAAAATTCTGTTAAAATTTCTTTTTTTCTTACTTAAGGACTTAAAGAACTTTGTTAAGAAGTGCATTGAGGTTGTTGGCCAAAACCCAAAGGATACCCCTCCCCTGTCGCTCCACCAAGGCCTCATTTTGAGGCTCTACCACTTCCATCTTGCATTATGCCCACCCAAACCCATTTTTGATGTCCATGTTGAGGAAATTGAACCCCCTGTTGTGACCAATATCTCCTCGACTGAGTCCAAAGGTCCCATAAGAAAAACCCCTCTGGTTACTGCTGAAATTCATAAACCTAAACCAGCTACCAAGAAGTTTAAGGGGAGTGTGGGGATTTCTGAGACTAATGTTGTGGCTAGTTTATGTGAGCCTAAGTCAGCCCTTGCCAAGTCTATCAACAAAGCTACCTCTAAAAAGAAAGTTAAGGATGAGGGGAAGGGTTTGATGGAGCCTCCAGCCATGGATAGTCGAGGAAAGAATGTTGTGGGTAGGGACTCCAAGGGGACACTGTGGTCACTACTATGGTGGAGACTGGTGGCAAAAACCCCATCATCAGGAGGTCTAGTAGGCTGGCTAAAAATAACAAGAAAGTGTAGGTTAATGACATGGAAATAGATGAGGAGTGGTTTGATAGCAAAGGTTGTAGGAATGATGAGGAGTCTGGGGATGGTGAGGAGGAGTATGTTGGAGGGCCCCACACCATTTCAAATTTTAGCAAAGTGCATAAGGAGAACATGGCTTCCTAGTCCTCAGACCCTTTGGATGTGGAGGAAGCTAATATTGAGAAGACTATGGATAAAGGGGAAGAGTTTTGTGTGTTGCAAGAAAGGATGGGAAAGATGGACAAGAAATTCAATGGCTTGACCCGTTTCACTGTCAAGTTAGTCCATTGTGTTAGTCCATGGGGGTTTTGCTAATGTGGTTGCAGATTATACACTGGTTGCAGAAACATTGGGACTAGAGAAAGGTACAAAAAATTGGAACTGGCATTCCTAATTATCCTAATCAAGTTCTAGTTGAAATTAGAGTGAAGGTGCCAAAATTCCAGGGTAACAATGCTATCACTGGTGATGACCACTTGAGACATTTAATCGATGTTACTAATGAATATGAGATAGAAAATGAGGATTTCATGATGAAACTCTTTGTGTAGTCACTCGAAGAAAGTGCAAAAGAATGATATAAAAGCCTCCCATATAACATCATAGACTCATGGGATGAGTTTATGAGAGTGTTCCCGTTGCAATATGGAGAAAGAGTGGATCCAAAGTTTACAATCCATGAGATGACTACCATAAGAAAACTAGTTAATTTCAACAATAGGGTCATTATGACAATAAGGAAAGTGCCCCCCAGGTAAGGCCAAATAAGCCTGAAGGTTATGAAAAACTAATAAATTTCTTCACTAAATCATTACAAGATGTTGAATTGAACTATTTCATAATGCAAAAGCATGCCTATGCTCTTGTTAAGGCTACGAAAAAATTTAGACCCTTCCTTGTAGGGGCCAAGATCACTGCCTTTGTGCCACATACTGTTGTTAGGAATATCTTTGTATAACAACAAACATCAAGAAAAATATTTAGATGGATCAACAAGATGCAAGAGTATGACATGGAGGTATAAACAAGCAATTTGTTTAGAGGTCAAGGCCTAGCAAAAGGATAGATGCACGAAGTTGAGTCCACGAAATATGGAAATTTTTTCCTTAGCCAAAATCCTGAAATCGAGTTCAACAAAACGGGATCCCATTTTTTAATAAACGAGATCTCGTTTAGGTTCAGAGCCTAGAGCCAAAAACAAGATCCCGTCCAAAAATGGGATCGCGTTTTTTAAAAAACGTGATCATGTTCTAAAACGGGAACCTGTTTCATAAAAAAAAAAAAAAAAAATTATGTTTTTAAGAAACAAGATCCCGTTTCAAAACGAGATCTTGTTTTGAAAACAAGATCCCATTTCATAAAAGCATTTTTATTTTTTTTATGAAACAAGATCCTGTTTTTTTTAAATTTGAATTTTTGGTCGGGTTTTTGCTTTATTTTTTACTACGGGAAAAGACTTGGGGACCTGAACCTAAGCTTTGGACTTGGTTTGACCTACAACTTGAAGGTCATGTCAATATCACAAGAAGACCTTTTTTGCAACTTGGTTTGACTTGCAACTTTGGAAAAATGTCTGAAGACCTTTTTTACAGATTTTTTTGACACAATTAAAACCCATTATAGATGAGACAATGTAGATTCCAAATATTTAAATTTTTTTACACTTGGATTATTTTTTTCTATTTTTTAATTAATTTATGATGAAACTGGTCCATAAACTTGAAATATCTAAGTTTTTTAGTATTTTAATAATTTTTATTAAAATATTTTTTTGAAAAACAAATTATACAAAAAGGTACTTCAAACAATTCTTTTCAATTTGAAAAAAAAAGGATAAGTTTAGGTCATCTTATGTGTGATGTACATGACGATTTTTCAAAACAACAAATATGGCCAATAAAAAATTAACAAAAAAAATCAATAAAAAATTACAAAAAACTATCGAAAACGTGCTTCAGTGAGTTACAAATATTTTCCCAAAAGGATTTAGAAAAATACGATTATTTAGGTCAAAATATGGATGGTGTACACATGCATGGTATGGTAAACAAAAAGTGACTTTTAAACAGTTGGTTTTTAGAAACACCTATTGAAAATCAATTTGTATCATCTGGTATTAAAATAAATTACATACTCAGAAAATAGACTACGAATACTACATTTTATGATCTAAGTGCTTCAAATTTTAAGGTTAAATGTAACAAATTTTGAAAATCAGGGAAAACACTTCCACTTTTTGGCCAAAAAGTGGACTTAACTTCTTACACACACCCAAAATTAATGGTTGAGACAAATTTGGATGTTATTGAAGTCCATCAAGTAACTTTTGACCTAGCTATTATATTGTGTCAGTTGAAGGAATGTCCTTGGTATAAGGACATAGTATTTTATTTGGAAGACCTGAATTTTCCTCTTGAGTTGAATGACTTGAGCAAAAGAGGACATTAAAACTTGAAGCTTAGAGGTATGTACTGCTAGAAGGAAAACCAATGTGGAGAAACCTAGATGGTTTGATCATAAAATATTTAAAGATGGAGATAAACTAGTGAGAGTTAGAGGAATTTTTCCATGGATTATGTGGTGGACATTATATGTCAAAAACCACTACTCATAAGATTATGAGGATGGGTTATTGGTGGCCCACATTATTCAAGGATGTGGCCAAGTTTGTAAAAGAATATGATTCTTTCCAAAGATTTTTTGACATGTTGAAATTTTCATGTGCACTTTCCCTTACGACCATTTCAGTAGAGGCTCCATTCCAATAGTGGAGCATTGATTCATAGGGGAAATAGCAAAAAAGTATAACAAATACAAGTGGATATTGGTGGCCACTAACTACTTTACAAAATGGGTAGATGTGATTCCTACAAGGAATGCAACTTCAAAGGCGATTAATGAGTTTATTATCAAAGGCTATTAATGAGTTTATACTCAATAACATAATCACTAGATTTGGTGTGCATTCAAGAGTTGTTATTGATTATACAATGTGTTTTAGATCCAAGGATTTTGTTGACATGTATTCACATTATGAGATCTCTTTCACACATTCACCACCTTATCATCCACATGTAAATGGACAAACTGATTCAAGTAACAAATGCATCATGAACATCATCAGAAAAACTTTAGATGCAAACAAAAAAAGGGGGCACAATAAGTTAAAGTTTGTTGTCTAGACATATAGGGTAACCTACAAGAAGGCTATTGGGAAGAGTTAGTTTCAATTAGCATATGGTGTTGAAGCTAAATTACCAATCAACCTTGAATTATCAATCTATAAGTTGTAGTGTATTGAAGGGGAAGAAGAAAGTTTCATCTCCCAAAGAATACATGAGTTGACCAAATTGGAGGAAACCAAGAGGATTTCCCATGAATGGAATTTGATGAAACAACAAAAGATGAAGTACCTCTTTGATAAAAGGGCTATCAAAAGGGAGTTCTAGATTAGGGATCTTGTCCTCATGTGAAATTCTAGATTAAAAGACAAAGGCAAGCATGGAAATTTTGATGCCCTATGGGTTGGGCCCTATCAAATTCCTAAAAGATGCAGTCAAGAAACATTCTACTTAGGAGCCTTGATGGAGAATTCATGGAGTTACTAGTACATGGTCAACACCTTAAACACTATTTCTCCTAAGGGTGAGGTTCTTTGAACCTCTGTAATATATGTTGTTTTGTGTCATGGTTTTGTTGTGCCCATGTACATACATTTCTTTTGTGTAATCATGACCCTTGTTTGTCATGATGTGGTGTGTGTCAATTCTAGTCCTTGGTGTTCTCCAATTTTGACTCTCAGAGATATGGATTCTCAATGTACTTGCAAGAGACACACATCCCTAACTAGAGCAAATATTTGCACCCCATTTTGTTATGTCTCATTTTTCCCTATTATGCTCTAATGGTTTGCATATTTTCCTTCGATTTCCCATTGTTGATAATCGATCAGAGATACCTTAATAGGTCATTATGTTTTCAATACTTCTATTTGGGGTCCTCTTTCCTTCCACTTTAACTAGTCACCAAGGTCAAAACCCAAAAAATTGGATAAATAAAGAAAATTGAAGCTTTTGGGGTCATTAGGAACTCCTTGTTGGTAGTTCCTAGTCAATTAGGATTTTGTTGTAGAGGCTATCGATATTCTCTTAGGTACTAGGAACCTTAGGAACCAATGACCAATCCTTGGTTCCTAAGGAACCTTCGATGAAGAAGAAGCAATGGATGACTAAGGCAAAAGAATTTTATTTTTAGCAAGAAATCCAAAAAAGGATAAGAAGGTTCCCAAGGACCTAGAACCAAGGTTCTATTTCTCAGCGGAGCCATAAGCCTCAAAAAAAAAAAGTAAAGAAGGCAAGGTGTGAACAAAAGTAAAGGCATTGGGGGAAAGGAAGGAAACCAAGGCATGCATTGGGCCCAAGGTTCAAACCTGACATAACAAATAAATGACATAAGGTATGCCTCAAGGTTGAGGCTCAAAGCTTGACCAAGAAAGGTGTTGTGGGGATGTGATAATTTTAATGTTTTGTTCTTTAGGCATGTGACATGTGATAAGCCCGAACCCTAATCAAAATCCAAGGTGTCTAAGTCAAGAGGGAAGGTGGATTTTAGCGATTCCTAGTGTCTTGAAACCTTAGGAACCCTTGATGGGTTCCTGGTTTCCACTCCACCCTCAATCTAGGGTAGTTTGGTGGGGGTGCAATTTTTTTAATTTTGCCTCATTCTCACATGGTAGGCATCAAGTTTGAGTCCCAATAGAATGCAAAAGTGACTAAGTAAAGCGAGAAAAAGGAAGGAGAGCTTGATACCCTATTAGAATGTGCAAGAAAGCACAGTGAACCCTAATGGATGTGTTTGTTATGCCTTCTCTCTTCTCTATGCATCATCAATATTGCAATGACCCTCCCTGATTGATTTTAATGTTTCTCTATGGATCCAAGGGAAAAATGTGGCACCACATGCTGCATTTATTTATCTACAAAACCTTTTTCTATCACACAACACCTCCAAGATGGTTTCAATGGAATTCGTGGGCAATTTCCCCCATTTCTTGCACTCAAACCCGCAAATCATCAATGCAAATGTATGGTGTGGGTTAGAGGAATGTTCAAAATTTTTTGTTTATCAAATCACATTTTTAGAGGACACTTGTCTACTATGCATTGGTGGAGGTCATGGTTAGGGTTTCCTATGTGGCACGACTTTCTAACATTTTGTAAACCTTCTTTCCATAGGTATATTTTCCTTGGTTGCCATATTTTGAGGAGAAGATAACAATTTTTAGAGGAGAAAATTTTGGAGAGAGCAGTGCAAAGCCACCAAAAGAGAGTTTGGTAGAGGAAGCCACTGTTCTTACAATTCCAACTTTTGGGTATAATAGTTTTTGCATTGTATTGATATGGGTTTAGATCCCAATTTTGTAACATCACTTTGTAAACACTAAAGATTGAATGATTAAAGGTAGAATCAACCTTAGTTGTGTGTCTCCATATGCATGTTATTGATTTCTTGATGCATGCTACTTAATTTTTCAAATGTCCATAAAATCCTTGCAAAGCCTTTGCAAGGTATCTTTTCAACATAATAAAAAATGTGTATGAGAATATTCATGAATTACTAAGTAGACCAACTCAATATCTTGCAACCATTTGTGATTTTCTTGAATGAATGAGTAGAGCTCAATTTGTTTTTGCATTCCAGAAGATTTAGTCTTATGTGATGTATTTGTTAATTCATTACTTTTATTTTCTTTTGTTGCATATTTGATTAAAACTAGAGACTCTATTTCCTAGTTGGATTAAGACATCAGTTTGCTACTGGTTTTCTCTCCCCACCATCCTCAACACACTAAAAATTCATCAATTTAAACATCTTCTAGTTTACTTAGTTTGTGTGTTCTACTGTCATATTTGAATGTGTATAACATCATAAGGGTTTATGAAAAAACACATTCTCAAATTGTTTATATGGCATATTATCTATTTAACAAGGTGATCATCCTTACATATCCAAAATAGCACATAGGTTATTGTGACACCTTTATTGGCATACATTGTACATTGGATATAGTTTATTTTAATGGAGTATTCAATCTTTTAGTCATCATCCAACACCTCAATGAAACCCCCCTTGGTCTTGTAGAGCCAAAAGTGAAGGGGGTCTTACCCACCTCAACCATTGGTCCTTAACTGCCCAACTTGAAGATAGGTTTGTGGTGATCTTCCCAAGTTTGACACTCCTGGCACTTGGGAGATTATCAGACCTTAGGGATTTGGGGTCTACAACTTAGATCACCATCACACCTCTGAGTGTCATGTCCATGGACACAATGCTATTGAAAAAATGCCTTATGGTTGTATGTCTTGGGAAGGTGAAGGTTTGTGTCCAAAGGTTGGATGAGAGGAAGTTGGATGATATTATGATATAGAATTTGTTGAAGAATAGTGTGGAGTGGTCAACTAAATTTTTAAGTGGTAATTATTTTATAGGTACAAGGATGAAACTAGCATGAAAGAAGATGATGCTACTACTACATTAGCTTGATTCACAATAGGTAGGGATGTAGTTTTAGTAAAAAGAAGCTATTTAATATTTATATATAGAATTGAATTATGTAGAAGGGGTTGATGAGACTATGGAAACATGTGTAGTCGAAGGAAGTGTCTCAAACTAGTTAACTATTTTTTCATAGACTGAAAGAGCAACACATAAATGTGGAAAGGAAGAGTATTTCCTTATGATATTTTTGTATTAGATGTTCTTAGTTAGATTTGTAACAAATACCCATTGAACATTAAAGTCTAGATGTGGATAAGAGATTTGAGATAAAGAGACTAGTACAAAAGAAAAAATGTTGTGACTTTTTCATTAGGAAATTGTCAATAATGAAAAACGTTAGTGAAGTTCAGTAGGCTAATGTTGACTTGCAAGTGTTGCAAGAAGCGATGGAGAATATCATCAAATGAAATAATATAATGGTCTGGAAGGGAAAAACCAATAAAGGGTGGTATCTTTAAGGATTGAGTAAATAATTTGGTCATGTTTATCATAAAAGAAGTCACTATAGGTGTCTACAAAAGTGGGGAAATGATTTTGAGGGTCCTCTATCAGTATACTATTTAAGTTGGGGAGGAAAGTTGTAGATAGTATTTCAAGGATAGCGGGTTATGCTAAAATTGTATAGTAGTTATCGGCTAGGAAGATGAAGAAAGAATAGCCAACTACTTCTAAAGATTCCACATTTTGCATAAGTTGGTTAATAACAAGGTAAGTTGCATGAGGAGCTAAAAAGGTGCTATTGGTGTTGGTAGTAGTAGTAGTAAAGGGATACAAATGCAAGGGCTAAGAAGAAATGGATGGCCCAGATGAGTATGTGAGGGGAAGATGAAGAAAGAGTAGCCGACTACTTCTAAAGAGTCTCCACATTTTGCATGAGTTGGTTAATAACAAGGTAAGTTGTATGAGGAGTTGAAAGGGTGCTATTGGTGGGCATTGTAGTAGTAGTAAAGGGATACAAATGCAAGGGTTGAGAAGAAATGGAGGATCAAATTGAGTATGCAAAGGGAAGATGCTAAGATGATTAGACATAACTATATGTAAAGATATGGCTGGTGGAAAACCCATGAGTATGGTGGGAAGAAGAAGCTCTTGTAACAGTAGGAGGGATGGACAATGTAGCAATTGTAATAGAATTATGGATATGAGCATTAGGGGTAGGCATGAACATATGAATTTGTGTATGTAATACTTGAGAATTGGTCTCACTTGAAGGATCAAAGGTTTCATGTGAAAGGGGGACATTATAAATAATATCTTATAACTTTGTATAAGTTAAGTGCAAACAATGATGAACATAGATATATGACTTACTTGTGTAGTGAAACTCATAGATAAAGAGAAAGCATACTTTAAAACTCAATAAGGACAAGGGGGACCTCAATAGATATGGTAGAATCATAATATTATTAGAAACCAAAACAAAAGACATCATTATACATTATTTAAAAAAGATTCTCTTACCATCTAGCATACCCTTCACACATTAAAGTGTGATTGTGAGTAATACCAAACCCTGATAGAAAATCGAATGTTACCTTACAATCCACTACAAACAAAGGAATCATTCATTATAGAGCGTACCTTGATGACCAAACCTTCACAAGATGCAAAATTATTTTTATGTCCCCATCCTAGCCTAGATTGTGATTTCCGATGCCTTTAATTTTTTTAATCATTATTTTGTTCAATGTTTGGGATAAACTTTTGATGTGATTTAATTTTATATTTTAATGCTTTAATTATTTTTTCCTCTTTGGCTGGTCATAATACAAAACTATAAATCTCAAATCAGTTACATTAAAATAAAAAATGGGACCCACAATTAAAAAAACTATACTATTAATAGGAGAAAACAATAAAAATGGGACCCACAGTTAAAATAAAATTATAATAGGAGAAAAATATTGAGAGCCACACTTATTCATAATTTAATAAAATATAATTTATGTAGTATCCTGTTTTCATGCGGGAAAACCCGCCGTCCACAGTAATTGTTTTTTAAATTTTAAAATATGTTGCTTTTAAGCCATTTTTTAATGAATTAAAAAAAGGTTGTCAAAACCCCAAACCACTTAATTTTATAAGTATATAGTTTTTAAATGTTTATTTTAATTGGGTTTAAATTTGACGGCTGTCCTTTAAAAAGTTTTCTGATCATTTTGAACCCGACTGGATCACCCTAATGTTTTCAATTGAAATTAATATATCATAAAAGGATATTAAATTATTATTTCATTAGAATAATATATTATAAAAAATATTATAATAACGTTTGTAATATAATGTGAGGTTTAATTAAGGAACTCTTTTTTCTATAAATATCTGATTATATATTACAAAGTTAAATGTTGCATAATTATTTTGTATTTTCTATTAAACAATATAATAAGAAATAATAAAAGAGATTTTTATAGAAAGAAGAAAGTGATAAAAAACAAAACATCATGACATAAAAAGATAGCACAAACAACTCTTTATATGAATCTAGTTGTTTCGACAAAATAAACAAATAAACATACAACTCTATCTAATATTTAAAAGCCACACACATCACATCAAACATAAACCAATTTAAGGCCATACAACATTTATTTCCTTTGACAAACCATCTTAGCCAATGTTCTATTCACATATTTGAGTTTGGAGATAAGTTATGTTTGGTTCATGAGCCATGTTGATGCATTTGACTTGAGAGTTTGTCTTTGCTTCTCCTCTTCAAACTTGTATTATTGCATCCATCGTAGTTAGGGGTGAAGTTGTGGTCGTCCTTCACCATCTATGTCGAAGTTGTATTCACATATTTGATTCAAAGATAAACTTCTTTTGGTTCAAAAGACTTATTGACACATTTACCTTGAGGATTTCAATATCCTCTTACACCTCATTTGTAAAAAGAAAAATCTTGATAGGTATGTTCAACTACCAAATTTAATCCCTAGTAAATACATTACAAAACTCGGGGACAACAATTAAATATTTAAGCTTAAAGAACTTTTTATATATGTATTTTAAATAGAGCATTTGAGGATAAGAAAAACCAAAAGTCTATTGTGAGAGTATTTAAGAAATTTCTATATATGTATTTTAAAAAGAACATTTGAGTATTGTGAGATCTCGTGAATTAGATAATAAGGGAATGGTCTCAAGTGAGCCAAACTCTCTCTAAAATGATTCTTGGTGTTGCAAAATAATTTTGAATAAATTGTTTAGCTTATACCAATAGATAATTGTGTTCCTTTGAACTTCCAACTTTAAGATGAAGGGATTCTAACTACTTTTTTCTCTTCTCCTTAAACTTGTATTACTAAATCCATCATAAGTAGGAGTGGAGTTGCGGCCATCATTTAACCATATAAGCCCAAATTGTACCTAAAACTTGAATTTTTTTTATTTTAATTTTTTTTTAAAAGGGGTAAAAACTTTATTATAAATCAGATAAGAACATTATAGCCAAAATAAAGGGAGCAAGCCCCAGAAATCAAAAGAAGCAACAAAGAAAGCACATAAACAAAATCAACTATCTTCCAGTATCCTTCGATCCTCTTCAAGGAATCTATCCAAATCCTGTCGTAACTTAGGGGAAACATACATGCAATCCTCGATCTTCCAACCAGTATCATGCTCAAAAGCCCATTTATCCAAGCAATCAGCAACCTAATTCCACTCCCTCGGGATATGAACCAATGAAACCGCCTCCATCTTGGAGCTAACCTGAAGAATACGCTGAACAACTGAAGCCAACTGCCAATTAATATTAGACGTCTTTCTTTCATTCAATAGATTAATCAAGATCTGTGAATTAGCTTCACAAATAACCTTTTGCCATCCCAAAGCAAGGGCTCACTCCACAATATAAAGAATCGCCAAGCCCTCCATGAGATTAATAGTCTTCTCCCCCTCATGAATAGAGAAAATAAATATCACTGAATCCCTGTTGACCCCACCAATCCCAATAGGCCCAGGATTACCTCGAGAAGATCCATCAGAATTGATCTTCAAGACTCCAGCCAGAGGAGGAATCCACCTACCCATCTGTTGCACTCTCCTGGTCCCATGCATGCTTCTCCTAGAACCACCAGAAGAAGAATGTATCCCCTGAAGACCCAATCTATCCACCAACTCAGCATCCCCTTTCCCCAGGGGGAAAACTGCTTCACTCTTAGCCACAATCGACTCCTGTATCATACCTAATATATGCATCCAAACCTGCTGACCCACCAATTTAACACCGCGGAATATCTTGTGATTCCACTCCAACCAGGTTTTCCAAAGAAGAAAAGTAAGTCCAACGTACCAAACATCCTGCAAAAAGGAGGCCAATGAGGGGGGTCTTCCCAAACTATCCCAGAACTCCACCAACGAGGAAGCATGAACACAAGGTTGCTTCCAAACCTCCCACCACCAATGCCAAAGTTGTACAACAAAGGGACATCGGAAGAAAAAATGTGAGGAATCCTCTTCCTCTTTCCCACAGAGAACACAGACGGAAGGCCCCTGGAAACCACGCTTATGAATGTTATCACAGGTCAAGCACCTATTCCACACTAAAGTCCAAGCAAAGAAATTACATTTAGGCCATGATAGCTTACTCCACACCCTCTTCCACCACTGAACCTCCATTCTAACCAACTTCTAAGCCAATAACACCTGATACCCACAAGCAACAGAGTAAATCCCCTTGGGATTGTGATTCCAAGCAATAATATCCTCTTCAAGTAGAGAGCTACAACGCCTACTGCAAAGAATCGTGTTGAGCTTGGCCCTGCCTTCCTCCTCACCCAAATCCGGCCACTATGTGGGATCCTTCCAACAAGCCCTCTCCAACTGACCATAAAAAGAGAAGGACTTGAAGTCACTCACCCTAGACCAACCAGCCGCAAGAAATATCTGGCTCAAAGGAAGTAGGTGAGGAAACTGAGAGATAAGCAGAGGGAAACCATCCCAAGAGTCTTACCAAAAAAGAGCTTTTGAACCCCATCGACAGATCCAAAATAAACCTTCCTTAATGAGCTTCTCACCCTTTTGAAGAGTACTCCAAATCACCGAACCTTTCCCCTCAAGAGGGTACCTAAGGAGATCATACCGAGGGACGCCAGGGAAATACTTATGAGATAATATCCTGGCCCACAACTGATTCTGCTCCACACACCATCTCTAGAAAAGCTTAGCAGCCACAACCACTCCGAACAAAGTAGATTGACGAAGACCCAAACCTCCATATTTCTTTGGACTACACACATCTTCCCACTTGACCAGGCTCTACTTGGAGGACGACAAGCTTCCAGCCCATAAAAATTGTCTTTCAAGAGAATCCAACTCCTTAAGAAACCCCACCGGAGCCACCTGAAGCATACATCTATAAGTAGGGAGTGCTTGCACAACCGACTTAAGAAGTTGAACCCGCCCAGCAAAAGACAACCATCGATGTGTCCAATGATTGACTTTCACCCGGAACTTATCAATGATATTCTGCCAAGAGCCCTTGGGAAGACGACCAACAGAAATTGGAATGCCCAAATACATAAAAGGGAGAACCCATATCGGAAACCTCAAAATATTAGCAATTCTTCTCTGAATGGGGGCAGGCATATTGAAGAAGAAGATGGAAGATTTATCCTCATTAATCAATTGCCTCGATGCCACAAGGTAAACATCTAGCAACTATCTCAAAAAAGTAGCTTCCCTGACAGTAGCCATCCCCATCAAGGCAGTATCATCAACAAACTGCAAATGAGACTGCAGAGGTAAATCTTTGCCCCAATGCCAACCTTGAATGATGCCTAACTCAACATTTCTTTTCAACAAACATCCAAGACCTTCAACAAGAAGAAGAAATAAGTACGGAGAGAGAGGGTGCCCCTGGAGAAGACCCCTAGAAGCCCCAAAAAGCTCAGAATGATCTCCATTTATCAATACCGGGAAGGATACTGATGTAACACAGCTCATAACCCATTGGATCCATTCCTCACAAAATCCAAAAGCAACAAGTATCTTCTGAAGAAAGGACCATCTAACCCTATCATAGGCCTTAGCCATATCCTACTTAATGAACATTGTCTTCTCATGGGAACTGGCCACAGAGTGGATGGTCTCAGTAGCAATAACAACCCCGTCCAAAATTTGACGACTCGCAACAAACCCACTTTGTTCTTCTGAAATCAACACTTTAAGCCACTTCTTCAATCTCTCAGCCATTAACTTTGAAATAATTTTATAAGCCACATTGCAAAGGGAAATAGGCTGAAACTGTGTTAACCTATCCGCCCCTTCACACTTGGGAATGAGAGCAATGAAAGTGGAATTAAGAGCATGCAACATTTGCTTGTTCCTCCGGGACTCCTGAACGACCGCCAAAAGATCCAACTTTATGATATCCCAGAACTCTTGAAAGAACTCTATTGGGAAACCATCAGGACCAGGAGCTTTTCCTCTCTTAATCTGAAACACAATCTCCTCCAGCTCCTTTAGAGAAATCTCCCTCATCAAATACTCATTCGGCTCCCTGGAAACCAACTGAGGCATACAAGAAAGAACCTGTTCCTCCTCAATTGAACCCCCTTGTGAATCCTCTTTGAAAAGAGCATCAAAATATTGTGATGCCTCAGTCGCTATTTCCTGAAATGAGACAACACGATCCCCCCTGTCGTTAACCAACACAGAGATGGAGTTAGCATGCCTCCTGGCCTTCACAAAATTAAAGAAAAATGCAATATTTTTGTCCCCTTCCTACAACCATTCAACCCGAGCCTTTTGCTTCCAATAAACCTCCTCACGTAGCTCACATTCCTCCACCACCATCAAAGTCCTAGCCTCTTCTTTCAAAAGATCCTCTGAAACCCCATTATCCCGAATCAATCTCGTAACTTTATTTAACCCATCTTGGGCAACAGCCTTATCATGAAAAATATTACCAAAACACCGACAATTCCACCTTTTAAGCTGATACTTGACAAACTGAAGAAGCTTGACGAAGGAATACATTGCAGTACCAAAAGCAGGTCTACCTATCCTCCACCACACATCCACATGTTCATAAAGAGTAGAGTCTCGTAACCACATAAGCTGGAAATTGAAGGAAGGAGATCGAGGCACCCGAGCAGAGATGATACTAAGCTTGATAGGCCAGTGGTCCGAACCCCTCCAATCCAAAATTTCAGAGGAGGTAGACTACAAGTCACCAACCCAATAACAGGAGACCAAGAACCGATCCAACCTCTCAGCGACATAGTCCTCACCAATCCTCCCATTATTCCAAGTAAAACAACCATTACTGGGTTGAACATCAATAAGATTTAGATCAGAAATGCTATCCCTAAGAAGCAACGCAGAAGGCTCCAACCGAGAAATTCCACCCCTTTTCTCAGATAACTCCACTATAGCATTGAAATCCCCAGCCAGAATCCACGAGTGGAAGGGAGCCAGGCTACGAACATATTGAAGGTGGGACCATAGAAGTTGCTTACCCTGATATTCAACAGGTGCATACACATTAGAGAGGAGAATACATTCTCTTGTCACAAAGCGTGAGGCCACCAACGAAATAGAAAATTTAGAAGACGTCCACCAGAGAGGGCAAATCCTCTATGGGTTCCATAAGCAAGCCACCCCCCTGGACGCACCGTGAGCTCCAACACATTGACACTTGCCATACTTCCACAACTTAGGTACCATATTCAATATACTATCCACAAATAACTTAGTTTCCTAAAGAAAAAGAACATCTGGAGATTGATTCCTAACCAAATCACGAACAACTTTTTGTTGAGGGCCACTATTCAAGCCCCTTACATTCCAAGATAAAACAATCATTTCTGGGTACACAAGAAATGTGAATCCAAGGTTTTAACTACCCCTGACTCCACCAAAGTTTCCCCAGTTGATTTAATCTTTTCCAAATCCTTTTTCCTACCCAGCTTGGGATTCTTCTCACCAACCCCTTTCTTTGGATCCTTTTGCAAAATACCCATGCGAGAAGAGGACATAGAGCTATTTCCAACTTCCACACTAGTCTTTATAGGCAAAGGAGAACCCTCTCCCCCATTCGATAAAGCCTCAATCATAGGATTTGGCCCAGCCTGAACAATCAACTGTTGATCCATGTCCATTTGCCCAACACCTGTGTCCTGCACAGCCTGCATAGTCTCCGAAGGAGGCCCATCCTTTCCTGAACCCAAAGTTCCCTGATCCAAGTTCATCAAACCCAAATTCACTACCTGTTGGCTGAGATCATCCAGCACCTCAAACCTATTAAAAGAAGCATCATCCTGCCTCTCGCCCAGAGTCCTCTTCTGCCCTCAGTTTCTATTACGAGCTTTGACAAGGACATATACATCCTCCCCATTACCATCACCCGGAATAGGCCCCTTCCCCTTATCAACCCCAAGTGGATTGCGAGGGGATTGGCCAGATTGGGTCCCCATCAGCTTAGCCCTAGGGCACCTGCGCTGTAAGTGTCCATACTCATGACAAAATCGACACCGAAAAGGAAGAGTTTCATAGTCTAACTGTTGCACCCATGTATATGATCCTGCACTCACTTCCACAAAATCTGGCAATGGCATGCTTAAATCAATTTCCACACAGATACGGGCAAAATTCATTACCTTTTTAAACTATGTTTGTTGTGAAGACCCAACTGGTTTACCAAGCATTGAAGCCACTAAATGTAGAACATCCTCATGCCAACATTCAACTGGAAACCACGGTAGTCGAACCCACACATGAACCTTGTTTGCGAACTCTTCAGTTGGATTGAAGCCTGCATGCCACAGCTTCATAAACAAGCTCACTTGGTTATAGAAATAGGGACCCCCCTCGAAAATCCTATTCCGATTAGCCATGCAATCAAATGAAACCATAAAGTAATTATTCGCTAAGAGCCTAATCTCCATTTCTCCTTCCGGCAACCAGGTCCTCTAAGCCCAAGATTCCAAAAATTGCAACGAGACTCTTAAACCCATAAAATTGCAATAAAAGGAGTGTTTTGAATAATATTCAACATCATCCACCAGCATCTCCATCAGGATAACCAATTTCAGTCTCTCCTTACATCTTTCCAAACATCCATTAATTTTTGTAATCCTAGATCCTCCAAACGTTCCAAAACCATTCATCTCTTGAACCGGCGTAAACAAATTATTATTGAAAACCTTTGCACCTTGTGTCGGGGGTTTCGATCCAAAGGCTAATCGAAAATCCATCTTGGGACTAACCCCAGATGATTCCCCTCACGACATGACCCACACGAGACCCTAAGTGGGCATGCAAGCCCCCGAGTCAAGAGGACAGGAAAATATCCACACTAGGGTTAACACAGTACCCCTTCAACTTCACCTACAGCCCATCAAAACTCACAAGTTTCAGCCTCAAAAGGAAACGCCCTACACCCAATTGGGAAACCTCACAGCCCACGGAGAATGGTCGCGCACAAAACACCCACAAAGCACCCATCGAACTCAACCCCATGCAGGCCTTGCAGACGAACAGAGCCTCACCAAGTGGCAGCACACCAAATCACACTCGTTCGCCACCTCTCACAGCAAAAATGCAGGCACCAACCTGCCGGCGAAAGTCAAACACCCACCGTTGCACACCAAGGAAAGCCAGAAACTAATGAAGGAAGATAGTTGAGTGACACCTTGAATGCAGAAAAAACCCCCCCACAACGCACCAACAAGAAAAGCACAGAGAGCAAGCTAGGGCATAGACCGTACCTACAACTTGAATTGATAGGCAAGTAATTCAAAAGATTTGTTGGTATCGTTGGTGTAAATAGGTATTTTACCTAACTAATTAATTAATAGGTCTTATTTACATGTTAAGTCCACTTAGGTCCTAGACATATTTCTAGAAGTCTTAGCTGTCTAAATAAGATCTTATCCAATCTTATTTTTTAACTTTTATTTAATCCTTGTGCCCTAAATCATTTAATATTGTTGAGGTAGTTGTCTTATTGTAGAAAATTAAGACACATGTCAAGATCTTATCTAATCCTACCTCACAACTTGCCTTTATAAGCAAGGCATCATATGGACATTATGTATGAACAATCTTGCATCTTGCATCCATTATCATAACAAGCTATTCTTGCCATTTTCTCGCTTGTGGAAGATATTTTGGTTTTGATATTGTTCTTGGAGGTGTTGCAAGTCACCATTAATTCCTACATGATATTAGAGCATGTGAGCGATTCTAGCATTGTAGGAGCCAATCATGCTTTGATACCATGTAGGAGTTGAAGATTAGCTCAATACCCAATGCCACTTGCAAAAACAATGGAAACCTTCCACAAGATAGTATGCACAAAATGAGCTTGCTTGATATTAAGATCTATCAAATATGTTGACAAGGTATATTACAAGTGTACAATGACCTTGTTTATATAGACAAGGTGTGATGAACTACCTTATGCAATGACTTGTTTCATTATTAAATGCCTTAGGACATTAGAATTAAATAAAATTTATAAAGATAAGACTGGATAAGATCTTATCTAGATAGCTAAGACTTCTATATAAATGCCTAGGACCTAAGTGGAGTTAACATATAAATATGACCTATTAGTTAACTAGTTACCTGTAAAACACCCATTTTCACCAACACCCCCCCTTAAGTACAACTTAGGGGGAAGCAATTATTAGTGTGTAGGGGGGAAATAAGAAATGGAATGCTATCTTTGGTCATTTCCCTACAAGTTTTGGTCATATTTTATATTGTAAGGAGGTTGTTTTGGTTGTTGGTCTACAAAATAATGTGGTTGTTTTTTATTAGGAAAATAGGTTTTGAAGGGGTCCTAAAACCCTTTACAAAAGGAGCAGGCTGTTATTAAATAAAAGCATTGAAACCAAGCAATCCCAAAGCAAAACATCAACCATCAGAAGAACCTACAACAGACAATTAGCAAACAAGAGGCAAAAAAACACAACTAAAATAGAGAGACAACAATTACTGCAAATTCTTTAGGATTCTTGTTGCCTCCACATCACTGGCAATTACTTTGTCATGCATCTTAACCACATCGTTAAGCTCTTTGACCGAGACTATCAAAATAATGTGGCTCTTGATTCTATGAGATAAACAATTTTATTGAATATATGGAAAATAGATGTTCATCAATGTTTTCTAATCATGTGGTTCATCAAGAAGTCAAAATGCTAAAGCTTTACTTTGACATCATTCTATAGTTTATTTACTTGTGTTTTCAGCTAAAGTATGGCTCAAAGAAAGATGCAAAACATAAGCAACAATTGGAGGCAATCAAAATTCAATTTTTACAACTTCATGATGGCGATATCCATTGCTCTAAATAGCTACAATTCCTATTCAAATTCAAAATATAAGTGTTGCCTTTAATGTTTTTCATCTTTGTGATTGTAGATATGTCAGGAGATTAGTCTCCTTTCTTTGTATGACTGTTATTGTACATAGTTTTCAGCTAAATGTTGGAAAGATTTTCCTTTGGTGTGTAAGGCATTTGTATAATCTTCTATTGTTGCATTGTTTTTGTCGTTGTTATTTGTTTTTTCTTCTATTACTTGTGTAGTTCCTTTTTGGACTGCATTATTCTTTTGTAATTCAGTGTTTACTTAATACAAAAAAAATTACTATGCAAAAATGCAAAGATGGGTCCCAACTATGAGGACATGTTAGGTACCCACATACAAATGCAAATGCAATCTCTCACAAATGGAGAAAAGGAGAAAAACCACATGAGAAAAAACCCCTCACCAAAAGAGGGAATATACAATCAAGGATGATGTATGGAGGACTCAATGATACCCCCCAAGGACTACATCCATCATGAATATACAATTGACAGTCCCCCCCATAAGAGGGAAAGAAAGGAAATATGCAGCCCTCATTTAGACACCTCAAAATATTTAGAAGCAAGTGCTACATCAAAAGAGGAAGAAAATTTAAGTAAGTTTGATTCTAGATCTGATGAAGGCATTTTTCTTGGTTATTCTTTAAGAAGTAAAGCTTATAGATGTTATAACAAAATATTGAAGAGGATAGTAGAAAGTGCAAATGTGAGAGTTGATGAAACTATTCAGTCTATTGGTATTCTAGAAGTAGAATATGATGAACCAATTCATTGTAATATTGAAGACTCGAAATAATTTGTTACAAAAACATCAACAAGTATGTTAAAAAAATCAATCTATAGACCAGATTATAGGAGACAAAGATAGTGGGGTTCAAACCCAAAAGAGACTTGTGAGAGCAACTGAGCAAGTACACTTTGCATTACTGTCAAAGATAGAGCCTAAGTCATACAAAGAAGCTAAGTCATACAAAGAAGCAAGCAAAGAGAAAGGTTGGATAGAAGCTATGGAGGAAGAACTGAGTTAGATCATGAAGAATGAAACTTGGGAACTTGTCCCAAGACCTAAATGTAAGAATGTGATTGGAACCAAGTGATTTTTTAGAAACAAGCTAAATGAAGAAGGTGAAGTGATCCAAAACAAGGCAAGATTTGTGTAT
The DNA here is from genome assembly GCA_007258455.2 of Sequoia sempervirens. Classification (NCBI taxonomy): domain Eukaryota; kingdom Viridiplantae; phylum Streptophyta; class Pinopsida; order Cupressales; family Cupressaceae; genus Sequoia; species Sequoia sempervirens. The sequence goes on along the minus strand of VDFB02115880.1, from coordinate 61,340 downwards.
AAAGGGTATGCTCAGGTTGAAGGCATATATTTTAAAGAGACGTTTGCTCTGGTAGCAAGACTGGAGGCAATCGAGATGTTTTTAGCTCTTTCAACATTCAAGAACTTCAATGTATACCAGATGGATGTGAAGCCAACATTCTTGACTGGACATCTAGAAGAAGAGGTCTACATTGAACAATCAGAAGGATTTCAATGTTCTAACAATATGGATTATGTTTGTAGATTGAAGAAGGCTTTGTATGGATTCAAACAAGCTCCTAGAGCTTGGTATTCAAGTTTGGATGCATACTTGCAGTAGCAAGGATTCCAAAGAGGGATGCATATAGTAATTTGTACATAAAAAAAAGGAGATCAATTGTTGATAGTTGTGGTCTATGTAGAATACATCATTTTTGGCAGTAGCAGTGATGACATGTGCAAGGAGTTTCAAAAGGCAACACAAAATGAGTTTGAAATATCTATGCTTGGAGAATTATCCTTCTTTCTTGAGTTGTAGATTGTACAATCATATACATTTTTTTTCACAACACAAGTACATTAAGGAGATGCTAAGTAATTTCAAGATGGAAGATTGAAAATCGATTGGAACACCTATAGTTATAGGATGCAAGTTAAGTAAAGATGATGAATTTGCTTCGACAAATTAGACCTTGTATAGATCCATGATTAGAAGTTTTCTATATGTGATAGCATCTAGACCAGATATAATGTAGGTAGTTGGAATGGTTGTCATATTTCAAGAAACACCTATAGAAACTCATTGAACCACAAATTTTTGTAGGAGGGTTCTCTCTTACACTTCTAGGGTTTTTCACCTAAAAGGAGAAAGGTATCCCACAAAAACTTGGAGGTTCACTCAATATTAATGCTTCTATGATTGAAATATGTCTAAATGCAATGTTCTAAATGCAAAGAATTGATAAAAGATAATGAATACTAATGCAAAACCTAAGATATGTAAGTTGTTTGAAAACACAATGATGTATGCAAAATGACCTAGAAATGCAAGAAAATAATAACAAAATTAAATAAGACTGGAGAGGTGCACTTGGAAACTAAAGTGTGATGCAAAGAGATTCTGGAATCCTGTAGAGTTGATTGGAAAAGTTGACTGGGACACTTACGCCAAGCTGGGTGACTTAGTCATGTTTCGGGGAGATTCTTCCAGAACAGGTTTCTGCCAAATGGGTACTCGGAAATGTAAAAATCACTTTTTAGGCCTAGAAGTGGGACTAATTCACCACAAATGGCGACTTAGTCCACCTAGGAATCTTGGGAAGTTCAAGACAGGAATCTGTAGCTTTCAATCTACACTTCCCTTCCTAACAAGAGTCTGGTTCAAATTCTACACAAAACGGGTTGAAAGAGGTCTCCAAGCTTCAATTAGGGATTTGTTGACTTGAATGACTTTCATGGATTGTCGACCACCTTTTTGACACCAAACTCTTTGATGAATCTGCATACAAGACTTGCAAACACACATGCAAAAAGGGGGGAAAGGGTTAAGGGTTAGAGAATAAGGGTTTGCCTTGGTCAAACCCCAATTTGGTAATCAAACCCTAGATAATGAAATGAAATAAAGAGAGAATGATGAATAAATAACATGCAATGTCACAAACTCACCAAACCCTTGATGTAGAAATTTGAAGATATGCAATGAAGTGCTCCAATGGATGACTTGAAAGTACTTAGAATGCTTGAGAATTGCTTGAATGATTAAGTGAATGAATGGGGGTTAAAATGAGAGAAAAAACCCTTCATTTATACTTGATTTTCTAATATTTCCTGAAAATAACACATCACAGGCCGACCTTAAGGTCAAGAGAATAAAATCCTGCCAAAAAATTAAAATTATTTTGATTTTTTTGCCCAGTGGGACTAAGTCACCCTAGGTGGTGACTTGGTCCCACTAGGGAAATTTTTATGGGTGTCGGGGATTAAAGTGTATTTAATGTTGTTTAACAGGAATATTCTCAAAAATACACTTAAGTATGTCTGAAAAGTGCATTAAAGGGTCATTTAAACATAAGAAAGGGTTGAATTAGTGATGACAAGTCTAGAAAAGCGTGAGAGTTTGTTACAACTCTTTACAACACTTTGAAATATGACTTAGTAAGTGTTAAAGAGGGGTTATAATAAAAGGATCCTAGAAAAGTGTAAAAGTGGGTTATAACATTTCACAACACTTTTACAAGAAATCCTAGAATTCTTAATGATTCTCAATGGTCCAAGACCTAATGTGAATGTGTTGGTCATATTACAACATTAAATCTAGGCAAAATCAAGCCAAAGTCCATCAGAGAGACTCAAGTGAGTGTAAAAATGACCAACTATACATTTTTTGGCGACACTCATGTTAAAGTAGTGAAGAGGATATTCAAGTATTTGAAGGATGCTGAGGATTTTGGACTTTGGTATCCAAAGAGTGGAAATTTCACTTTAACTGCATACATAGATGCATATTAGACTTGATGCATTAATGATCAAAAGAGAACAAGTGGAGGAGCATTCTTTCTTGGTGAAAAGTTGGTGTCCTAGTTGAGAAAGAAATAGGAATCAATTTCTTTATCTATAACATAAGCAGAATATATTGTTGCAACATCATGTTGCACTCAAGTGCTTTGGATGAAGGAAATGAAAATTGAGTTTGACAAACCTATCTATATTCTTTGTGATAACACTAGTGCCATAAACATCTCAAAAAATCTAGTAATGCATTCAAGGAAAAAACACATTGCAATCAAGTATCATTTTCTAAGGGAGAAGGTTACAGAGTAGGAGGTAAAGTTGGAATGTGTTGAGACAAAGAAGCAAGTAACAGATATATTCATGAAGCCACTTCCTAAGGAGACATTTGAGTTTCTCTAGAAGAATTTGGCAGTTGTTTCTCCCTCCTCTTGAATCAAGAGGAAGCACAAGTTGAGGGGGAGCTTGATCTCCCTACCACAAGAAGGCTTGGTGGTCTTGCATAGTATTCTCAGAGGTAGTGAAGCATGGACTCAGGGAGAGTCTATCTAGGAAGCAAGTTTTTGGATTGTGCAGGGTCCCAAAAATGAAGAAACAAGGAGGAAGAAGTGTTACTGTAGTCAAGGTGGTTCAAAGAAATGCTTTTTGCGACTTGAAGGATGTGTTAGGAGAGTTTGGTATCAGTAAGAGTGCAAAGAAAGGGGGAGTGAGATAATTTTTGACCCTTTTCCATTAATGTCAAAGGGGAGAGAGAAAACTCAAAATGTTGAATTGCTAAAAAAGAATAATGGACTCAAATGCTACATCTTCCAAAGGGGGAATGTTGAATTGCTAAAAAAGAATAATGGACTCAAATGCTACATCTTCCAAAGGGGGAATGTTGAATTGCTCAACAAGAATAGTGGACACAAAATGCTACAAAGAAGAAATCATTCTAAGGGCCCAAGCAAACATCTTCATTTGTTGTCAGCATTTTGCTATTTTCCATCAATGACAAAGGGGGAGATTGTTGAACATAGGTTGTCATTGATTTCAAAGGTGTGTCATTGATGAAGAATAATGTTGTCAAAGGGTGTCAAGGCTGCTAAAAATGTCATTGTTGTCACAATTTTCAAAGATGAAAAAGATTGTAGGAGTACTAGAATTGTCATTATATTCCCTTGTTGTATATGCAAGTTCTATTTTCGGAGGTGTTAATCATGAAGAAGTTGTCTCATCAATCATATCCTATATCAAGTAAGATACATCATAAGTTTTATTAAGGATTGATTGCCTTTCCAGGAGTTGGTGTGTATTGTATGTTTATAATACCATGCAGAGTATGCAATCAGTATGACTATGGTGGCCTGAAAGGATGCACAAGGATATATTTTGGGCAAAGAGATTTCTCTGGCAATACAAATATGGTTGGCATTTCTTTTAGAAATGCAGTTTTTCTTTATGGTTTGGAAGGAGAGTATGTCCACTAGTTTTATTAGTTTCCTAAGTTTCTAAAGAATATGTTCAATATGCAAGAAGTTTGAAATGACAAAAGATTCTTTATTCCTATCTATCAACCTGTTCGAGTTCAAGGCATGTGTGGTAACGACTAGTAGCGTACAAAATTCAAAGCTTGTGTATGGTGTTAGGATAGGACCTGGTTAAGGTCCCTATGGCAGTGCACGACATCATGTTATTTTGGCGGTAAGAAAATTAAAATTGACCGACCTATTACACATTTCATGTAATTTGAATTTAGGTCCACCTTATGTCGTCTTGACTATTTGTGGATCCCTGGCTGACATAGAAGAGTGTTAATGTAATGTCATGTATATATTTCAAATGTTGAGATGCATGTGATGTGACTTGAGTATAATATGTGAAGTATAATTACACCGGTATGAAGAAAATTTGTCTAAAGGAAAAAGTGTGAAGAAAAGAGTGTTTGCTAGTATCAAAAGATCATTTTTAGCAAGGAAGAGTGTCAATAGTGACTCTGGCATATGTGTGTGTTGTATTGAAGATCCATAAGCTTTATCATTATATTTCGGTAGGATTGGTGTTCTACCTGTTGCATTGTTTCATTTGGGGATTGGTGTCACCAGTAGGTTGGTGCCTTTAAGCACATTAGGGGATTGTTGTCTTCGGTAAGTTGGTGCCTACTTCAGTGTGCAAATTCACTTGTACATTTCTACATTATGAGGCTAGATTTGGGTAGTAGATCCAAGCAGCTATTCTCACCATGGTTTTTCTCATCTTAGGTTTTCCACATATATTTGGTGCTCTTTTTTGTGCTTTATGTTGTTATGTTTTGTTTGTTTATGTGAAGTTTGTTGTGAAGAATCATATATGTTGATAACTGTGGCAAAAGTTAAGAATTCTAGAATTGTTTAGATATACTGATTCACCCCCCCTCCCCTCTTAGTAGATTGTGTTTGACTCTTAAAGTTGTGTGACATGATTAAAGAGAATACCCACAAGAATCTTGTGTTAACTTGCACATAATTGTTGGAATTAGTTCTTGCATAGATGTGCACAAAGCCATTTTGCCAAAGTCTTCATGCTTGTGCAATACATCTTGGTGTGAATAATGCATGTAAAGGAATATCACATGGAATGTGTACATGTTGAGTTGATGTGTTGGCTCACACAACTTATGAGGAACTATGCATGGATCAACAAGGGCATTGACAATCCATAAATCATAAAAGTCAACAATATATCAACATCAAGAACATAGATCGCCAAGACCTCACATTCATCGTTGTCTTGTTGAATCTTCACATATCCACCAGTTTCACATACAAACTATATGCACACATGTAGGATAGTGCATATGTGATTATTAAAAAACAAAAAAATAGAATCACTTACATATAATACTAATTAGAAATAGCTATATTCTAATGAAACTATTACCAAAATGCTCCTACTCTACATAATTAAAAAAATAATCATCGTCTTGTTTTAATAGAATCTATTTGACTCTTAAAAGAAGAAAATACATTTCAAAAAGATTCTCTCAAAAACCTACCACATATTAAACAAAAATCTCAAATTCATTTATAGACCACCATTAACATATCTATTATACATTAAAGTACGAACCTACAATACCTACTTATAATAATAAATAAATAAATAACCATTAAAGTTTATGCAAATAATTTAAATATTTCCATCAATGTACCCTTCACACATTAAAGTGCAATTGTGAGTGATACCTACCCCATCATAGAAAATGGAATAAGTTACCTTACAATCCACTACAAATATGAAAGATTCATAATGGAGCGTACGTATATGACAAAACCTTTAAAAGATGCAAAGTTCCCCGTAGTCCCCTTGATTGTGTCTTCCAATGCCTTCACGTTTAGAATCATTATTTTGTTGAACGTTTGGGACCAATTTCGTGATGTGATTTAAATTTAGCTTTTAATGCTTCAATAATTTTATCCTCTTTGGCCGGGTATAATAGAAAACTGTAAAATCATTTATATTCACATCAAAAAGTGGGACCCACAATAAATAAACTCAAAACAATTTATATTCACAATAAAATGTGGGACCCACAATAAATAGACAATTTTAATAATAGGAGAAAAACGATATAATTGAGAACCATCCTTCAAAAATCTACATAATTCAATAAAATATTATTTATGTGGTATTTCGTTTGCATGCGGAAACCCCGCCGCCAGAATATTGTTTTTTAATTTTTTAAATAAATTTCTCTAAAACCATTTTTTAATGAATTAAAAAACGCTGTTAAATAAAAATGCCAAACCACTTAAATTTATATGTTTAAAAGTCCATTTCACGAAAATTTAAATTTGACGGCTATCCTTAAAAAGTCATTTTGAACCGGGTTGCAGCATCTAATGTCTTCACTTAAAATTAATATAATATAATCTTTTTACAATAATAATATTTTTTAAAGATATGATATAAGGGTTTAATTAAGGGACCACTTATTTGCATATCTAATTATATATTACAAAGTATTATGCAATTGTTCTAATTATATATGACAAAGTATTATATAATTGTTCTAAATTCAAAGAGAAATAACAAAAAAAAAAATTAATAAAAAAGGGAAATGATTAAAAAAAAAATATCATAATAATAAAAAAATGATAGTATGAGTCCACTTGTCTCAACAAGATAAATATGAAAATAGACAATTGTCTTCTAAAATATAAAAGCCAAACACATAACATGAAACATACATCAATTGAAGGTCATATGCTATTTTTTTCCCCTATGACACCATTTAAACTTAGGTTGTGTTCACATGTATGAGCTTGGAGACAAGCTACTTTTATTCCATATGGCATGTTAACACATATGCCTTAGGGTTTCAATATCCTTTGAAGCCTCACCTATACCAAAAAAACATGACAATTAAATGAATAACTATCATATCAACCATGTATAAATATCTTTAATCCTCCAACTTTAAGATTAAGGGATTTAAGTTGCCTTTTTCTCTCTTCAAAATTGTATTATTTCATCCACCGTATAGTTAGGGATGAACTTGTGGCCATCTTTAACCATCCATGCCCAAGTTGTATTTACATATTTGAGTTAGAGGAAAACTTCTTTTGGTTCAAAGGGCTTGCAGACACATCTACCTTGAATAAATTAAATTTAGTCCTTAGTTAATAAACATACTCAACCATGCCGGTATTGGCATGGTGTGTTGGTTTAAAGGTGGTATTGTTGTTCTTGCCACCAAGGTTCAAACCCTATTGGGGTGGTATTGTTGAATGGTTGTATTTCAGTTCATAGCTCCGGTCAAAAGCGTTTACCCCTTGAATAAAAAAATAAAAATAAACATGCTCAACCATTAAATTTAGTCCCTAGTTAATAAATTATAAAATCAGACATGAATATTAAATATTCAGTCATTCATAATTTAAGGTCATTGCCTATGTCCCATAAAAGAAAAAAAATAATTTTGTGTGGAAAGTTAAAAAAACATTTTCAAGAGCTCATGAAATGGATAATAAGGAGTGAACCAAGCTCTCTCTAGGGAAATATCCTAGTGTCCCAAAATATTTTGAATAAATTATTTATTTGACTCTAATGGATCTAAAGACAAGGAAAAAAACAAGCAATAGAAACATAATGACTCAAATGCAATAAATGTAACATTTTACCTTCTTCTTTTTTGCTCCTTCACTTGAGTGGAAATGGAGTGCACCTAATTCTCCACTTGAGGTGTTCTTTGTATGATGTATGATGGTGGAATGTTGTTTAGTAGATAAACACCACGATAGTAGGATTATGATAATTGATTAAGAAAATGGCATGATGATAGTGTGAAGGTAAGTGATCAAATGGACACCATGAGGATAACATGAAAGCGAATAATGAAGATGGAAAGGGGTGCCTTCAATTTATAGATAATCTAAGTGGAAAATCAAAGGCCAAGATGCAAAGTTGATGGAGAGCTAGCATTGAGGAGAATGGAGGCATGGATTAAATTTGTAGTCATGTTACAAGTGTCACATGAGGTGTAAGAGCTAGGCATATTTGGCATGTGTGAGAGATATTCTCACACGTGTGTGAGGAAGGAGTGGGAAGGATTCAAAGGGTCAAAGGGTGATGTGGAGGCTTAGCATGCCTCCAAGATAGCATGCTCACACATGTGGGAGCATGGGAGGAGAGGGGACATGTGTTAGATGACAAGTTTATATTTTAGTCCATACAGATGGATTTAATGGCTAGGATTAAATGGACAAGAATCAATAATGACGTGAATTTAAATATTAGAGGAAATTGTAAAGGGATTAATTAGTCTTAATTAACTAATTAAGGAATTGGGATGAAGGTTAATTAATTTAATTTAATCAATCAACTTTAGGGAAGAAGTAATTAATGATGAATAGTGAAGTGAATTAATTAAATATTGACTTAATAAATTTATGAGAAAGTTAGTATGGTGAATTGGTGGTAAATTTTGGATATCTACATTTTGCCCCTCTTGGATATGGTGTCGTGACTAGAAGAAGTGGCATCATATCAAAGAATGTTAAAGCATAGTGGCTATGAATCGATGAAGACTAGTGGCAAGATGCTCTAGTCACTGGAAGGGTGAGGAGGGATGATGAGGAGGGAGTTTGGTATGCCCCCTCAAAATGGATGGGAGGACTAATGGAGAAGGGATAATAAGGTGGAAAGATTAGGGGAATGGGATTGATGTATGAGATTCATGCTACAATAGTATAAACAACCTTGATTTGAGATTGTACTTGACTTTATGCACCAAGGTATAAGGAATCAGGGTGACAATGTGCCAAGTACATGATAAAAAAGGTTGAATGAAAACATATGGCTTATGGCAACATGATATGGAAGATCATAATGCCCTTATGGTGATATGGTGCAAATAATGTGTCAAATACAAATAATGATAACACACCTAAGCAACAAGAAAGCATGCACAAGAATCCAACCTCTAGTCAAGCTAAAAACTGATTGATTTTTTGGTATGGATTGATGATGTTAAGGACAGCCTAATGTTAATTAATAAAAATAATGTATACCCTGGGATTATGATGTTAATGATAAAACAACATGAGAATCAAGAATTATATATCCCTATGACACTAATTGGATTAAATTGGATCAATGGATTATTGATTGGCATGGGATCAAAATTGATGGATGCTTTGGGATGTTGTGCTAGATTGTATGATGGGATTGCATGGAGGATTAGGGAGAAAGAAATATAACACATATATGATGGTTAGCCTAGTGGAATGGAATGGGAATGAATGACAAGGGAGAACCAAGGCTTGGGACAAGGATGGAGGGATTTCTTAGATAGGAGATAGGGAATATTTGTATGGAGGATGAGAGGATGGACGACTATTGGATGGAGGATAGGATGATGGAGGACTAGAAGAGAGGAATAAGAGGATGTAGCTCAAAGGACTATAGTGCAAATGAAAAAGATGCCTGCCAATAGTTCTAGTGCAATTGAGGATTGAAGATGGTAAAGGATGCTTGAGATGGAAGGGTGGTGCAAAAGGGGGGGTGTTGTAGAGGGAGTGTGGTGTATATTATCCAAATCACACATGGATATTTTTATCCTAGTCCTTATCAAGATCAAAGGTAGAAAGGGATGATGAATTGGTTAGGATGGGAAGAGGAAAGTGGAGATATGATGGATGCAAATGGGATACAAGAGATAGGATGAGGGATACGGGATGACATGGATGAAGCTTATCCCCAAGTGTAGAGTGTAAGAGGATTGGGATTACACATGATTCCTTTTTTCTATGTTTTCATCATGGTACTTACCCAAGACACTAAGAGAAGGGCTCTCACCATTGGGTGAATTATTTCTTTTTACTTTCATTCTTTTTTTAAATTCAATTTTTTTTTTTTGAATAGTATGGATGGATAAGGGAAAGGATAAAGAAGCAGTTAGTGGAGGGGTGATAAGGATATGGAGGAAGGACTCAAGCATCCAATTTCATGGATGGTATCTCTTGAAGAAGTGATGAAATGGACCATAAAAATTGGAATTATGCTGATAGAAGTTGGTAGAATGATAGAAAGGGGGATGAAATGGGTGGTGAGATGGAAAGAGATAAGAATTTTATGCAAAATTTGGGAGTAAAGGGATGTGATGGATAGTGGATGGGGTGTTGGAAGATTTTGTGGATGAGTGGATGGGAATGTTGTCAAGATCAACATTGACACACTCAAGGGGTGGTGAAGTTGTGGAATAGAAGTGGATTTTGAAATTTGAGATTGAGATAGAGTAGAGGTGAATTTTGGGACATAGGGGCCCAAAATGGATGAAGAAGATGATGGAGGACTTAGGGTAGAGGATAATGGGAAGTAAGGGCCTGAGATGGATTTGAAATATGGGGGATTCTTAGATGGAGGATTGGAGGACTTGGGAGTGGAAAAATATTTTGGAGTAGCAAAATTGGATGCCAATTTAGATTGTGCTATGTAATGCAATGTTTTTGTTTTAACATTGGAATCCACTTGATCTTTGTATATGATTTTTTCTTTATGGGCCTTTTGTAGCCTTTTGGATTTAGCTTGATTTTGATCAATTTTTTCTTGGTTTTAACATGTATTTTTTATGGGACACGATGATCCTTAGATTTGTGCGGATTTTGGCTTTATATATTTTAGATTTGGCATCCAAATTGATTCCAATATAATTGGTATGGGTGTGTTAAAATCAATGATTTAGAGATATTATGGATGGGGTGATGGAAGAAGGATGTTGGAAGAGGTTCAAGGATGTGGACCTATGTTGATCTTGTTTGGGAACTTGAGGTGATGGATAGGTAGGATGTAGGGATTTTGAGATAGTAGTGATGGAGGTGATGGATTTATGGATGTAAGGGCCCTATATGGATGGAAGGGATGAAGGATGATGTTCTAGGATATGGGGGCCCAAAATAGATTTGGAGGAGGAAAGAATATCCCTTGGGACGTAAGGACCCAAAAGATTTGTAGGATGGGGGATGTGGATGTTTGGATTTAATGGGAGATTTGGGATTTGGGAGGAATACCATTGTTTTGATAATGAGATCTATCTAACCAAGTCCATGATAATTTATATTTTCTTTTATATGAAGGGGTTCTAAGTTGTCTTGATCAAGAAGGCCAAACCCTTTTCCTTAATAGTGCATGTTGTGAAAAATTTGATTACCAATTGGATATTATTTTGGAGACATGATTCCATGTTGAGGGGGTAGGAAGTAGAGTATATTATGGGTTCTTCGAGGAAACTATAGTGGATGAAGGTGGAAGAACCAAGTTGATAGGTTGGTGGCTTATGGATGGATTGGCCAAGGGTGATTGGTTCTTGAGAGGATGTGAGGGGATCTTAAGAGGGGTTGAAATGGATTCTTTGATCTTGATTTGGAGGGGAATTTATGGTAACACGATTTGGAGTAAGGGATTGGCATAGTTGGAGTAGTTTGGAGGGGATGAGGGAGGATGATAGTTTGACATTGCTATCAAGGATTGCATGGATGGGAGAAGAATTTGTGATGTTTTAGGATGGGGGATATGATGGATTTAAGGGATTAGAGGAATTCAGTGGACTTAAGAGGTGACACTACTTCATTTGTGCTTAGTGGCATAGGATCCTTTGCTAATAGTCCTTAGAGGAAATCATCAAATAATTGGGGTGAAGAGGATTTGTAAGATTTTGGGATGATGTAGATTGTAAGGATTTGGGAGATGAGCAAGGGGAATAAGAAGTGGAGGTGTTAATGGATTCATGGATTGGGGATGAGGAGATAGATCTTGTAGAGGAGTTGAATATGGGGAATTGAGATATAGATGGAGTTTGAGAGGAACTTTGGATGAAGAGTTGATTTCCCTTGTTGAAGGAAGGGGAAGGATGAGAAATGAGAGATGAATTGGGATTTTATGTAGATGGGGAGGATGAAAGCTTGGAATCAATATGTAGGAGGTACCTAACCATGACATCTTGATCTTCGTTGAAGATGTAGGCTAGAATTCCTTTAAGATTGGGAGTGAAACTAATGGATATTTGGGTTTGAGGGGTGGTATATGGGGGAGTTGATCTTGGTAATTACGAATATCATTATCATCATAAGGATCATATTTGGGTTGGTCAACAAGACAAATATCATCATCGCCAAAGATATGTGGAGAGGTACAAAATGAAGAAATGATGTTGGATGGGATTGGGATGGAAAAATTGGATTGGAAGAGATTTGATGAGAGTGGTTGGATGACTAGATGAGATGTATTATTCATTAATTAAAGCTTAGATTTCAAATTTGATTAGTCTCAAATTTGGGATAAGATTATTAGAGTGGATGATGGATAAAGGTGATTTGGGGATTGGATTAGGACATAGTTGATGCAATGATAGAAGATGAATGTTTATTAGATTTGGGTTGGGGATTTGTATTATGACTTGGATTAGAAAACTTGGGATGGATGGGTTATTGATCAATTAAGAAATTTGTATTTTGATTTTGGAAGGGGGCATAAATTAGGATAATGGATTAGAAGTGGATTGGATATTTAAGGATTAAGATGAAGGATGAACTTAAATTTGGATTTAAAATGGAGTAGGCTATATTAGTATTTGGATGAATAGATGATGAGGATGTGATGAATATGCAAGTGGATGCACTAGAAAGTGACTGGGATACAATTTGGATTAAAGGAATATTTTTGAAAGTGTTGAAATATGAAGTTGCTAAACTGCAAAAGTGCTAAATCATGATGTCGTTGAAATGTAGAGGCATTAAAATGCACACACATTGAAGAAAAGGGAAAATGCATTGAACAAAAAAATGAAGTGAAATTTAAATTTTGGAAGGGGTATAAATATGATTTTGGGATGATGGATTGATTTGGAGAGATTTGGGTGATTGTGGATGGATGAGGGATTGTATTTGAGGGATGGATAAAGGATTTGGAGGAAAGGATTAAATGGTTGATTTAAGATGAAGATTTATTTGCTTAACTAAGGAGTGGATTTGAAAGCAAACTAAACAAGAAAGTTGGATTAAAAGAGGGATTTAGGTTAATATATATGCATTGGTTTTGAATAAGAAGACACATGAAACACTTGCACAATCCTATATGATGAAAGTAGGAGTGTCACCTTTTATAGGCCCAAATTTATACTATCTACCAAGGGCATGGGTAGCTAGGGAATGTAAGGTGATGTACCACCTATGCACCCCTTATCTTAGAGGCTCAAAAACTTAATCCAAAGCGATATCTGCCTTTGCCACTTAGAAGTACATTATGAGTAACTACTCAGGTCTAATTGGTATCTAATGCACTATAAATGAGATGATCAAAATCTCTTAAGCTAAGATGAAAAAGGTTGTAAGAGAGTCCTCTATATACCATGAGGGTATGTGAGGAAAAATCCATAGATCAAAGGGAAAAATACCAAGCAACTAGGGGAAGTGGGTACCCACTCTCCACCTTCACTTCCCTAAGGTATAAAGTTCATGGGGGCTTAGGCAAGATTGACAAGATTTTTCTTTCAAGAGGCATGTCTTACCCTTCATATTTTATACTCTTGAAATATGAGAGTTGGGGTCATGTCGTAAGGTGATGAAATCCCCATACAACCCTATAAAAAGAATGATCCAAGTGTTTTTGTTCACCCAAGAGCACATGAAATGCAAGAGAGAGCATACACACATTGGGCTCCTTAGAATACAAATAAATAAAAAGAAATAATTATTATTTTTGCTTCTCAAGATCACACAAAGGTGAAAGAGAAGATAATACACATCACTCACCCAAAGACACAAAAAGTTCTTTTCCTACTACTCTAAATTAAGTGCAAACTTGGACAAGCGTAAACCTATACCAAATAAATTAGTAGTTTTGAATTTGTTGTACTTGGAAAAGCATAAACAACCACATAAATTGATTAGAATTAGAAATCATAATAAAAAGTTAGCATAAAGATCAAGAAAATGAAGAACAAATGTAGAAAAAGTAGAAGTGAGTCTGTACAGAGTGGAGGCGTTGAATCATGAAGGTATTAATATGTGAAAGCCTTGATTTTCGTAAGGGCCCATCTATGTATGTGTTGATCTATGTATGCACTAGAAAACAACATGTAAGTGCTAAATTGCAATTCTACATAAAATAACAAATATAAATGTTAATGATTCCTAAAATATAATAAAAGCTTGGAAGACAAAATATCAACAATGTGATAAAACCATAATGTCAAAAGCACAAAATGATAGAAATAGAAAGAAATTCCCCCAGGCATGAAAGTGTTGATATGTGCAAGTGTCTATTTACATAAGCACTAATCTGTGGAAGTGTCGGTTCCAAGAGCATCGGTCTTAAGATCGTAAGCACCAAATTGAGCTAGGAGAAAATGCTTGCAAGAAAACACAACATATTACAAACAGAGAGTTAGAAATGATGAAAACAATGAAATAAGGCTAGTGACCTATACAAAAAATAAAAAAAAGTCATGTAGGCATGGATTGAAGTTGTAGTCATGTGACAAATGTCACATGAGGTGTGAGAGCTAGACATTCTCACACATGTGTGAGAGAAATGCTCATGCATGTGTGAGCAAAGGAGTGGGAATGAGTCAAAAGGTCAAAGAGTGATTTGGAGGCTTAGCATGGCTCCAAAATAGCATGTTCACACATGGGTGAGGAAGGTGCAGATAAGGTTAGCATGCTCACACATGTGGGAGCATGTGAGGGTTAAGGTGGAAGTCAAAGATGCTTCCAAGGGTGCAAGCTCAAATAGGAGAAGGTGGCATGCTTACACATGTGGCAGCATGGGAAGAGAGGGGGCACATGTCAAATTATGACAGGTTTAGATTTTGATCCAATAGATGGATTTAATGACTAAGATTAAATGGACAAGGATCGATAATGATGTAGATTTAAATATGACAGAAAATAGTAATAGGGATTAATTATTTTAATCAATTAACTAATTAGGGACTTATTTAATAACATTGGAGGAATTGCAGACTAAGGCTAATTGATTTAATTCAATTCATCAACTTTAGGAAAAAATAATTAATGATGAATGGTGAAGACAATTAATTAAATAACGACTTATTTAATTAATTTATGGGAAAGTTAGTATAGTAATTGGTGATATATTTTGGATGTCTATAAGATCATTATATTTTTTTAATCCTCTAATTTCAAGATTAAGATATTCTAGCTACCTTTCTCTCTTTTCCTCAAACTTTTATTATTGAATCCAATATACCTTGAAATATAATTACGATAATTTTTAACCATATATGCACACATTGTACCTACACATTTGAACTTGAAGACAAAATACTTTTGATTTTAAAAGACTTGTTGATACATCAACCTTAAAAGTTTCAATATTATTTAAATATACCTTGAAATAGAATTACGATAATTTTTAACCATTTATGCACACATTGTAGCTACACATTTGAACTTGAAGACAAATTACTTTTTGATTTAAAAGACTTATTACACATCAACCTTAAAAGTTTCAATATTAGTTAAATATCAACCTTAAAAGTTGGCACATCTTTCTCCCATAACTCTCTTCTCATCCTCATGCAAATAAATTACACACATTAAAATCTAGAAAATACAACACTGTCATCATTTATACAATTTTTTTTACACTTGTATGAATTACACTATCATACCTACAATCAAATTTAACTCTTAATTAACACATATTAATTTTAAAACATAATACTTAATAAAACAAATTTTCCAAAACTTTCCACCTATTAAAAATTTTATGCTTCCCACCGATAACTTTGGTTTGTTTTTACATCTATAAAAACATTAAAATTTCTGAAAACTTTCAATACAATTCTGAAGAACCGCACATGCCTCGTGTCTACGATAGTAATACTTTACATAAAAGGGAGGACAACTTATAAATACATACGTACAGCCTTCAATTTCAAAGCTGTTCCAATGTCAGAAAGCAACTTCTTTCCGGTTTCCTATTGGGTGTGAAATCTGGGGCAGCAGCATGTCAGATCAGAAATGGAGACAAGTGGAAAGGATACAAAAACATCTAATTATATGCAGCCTCAAGCTTAAGACTGCAGTGCCTTATGAAATTTTATTGGCTGAGACCGGTACTTTTCCTCTGGAGGCCTCAGCGATGACCCGGTTATTAAGCTACTTAAAGAAGGTCCAGAATATGGAGGATCATAGATGGCCTAAGCTAATTATGAAAGAGGAGCTAACTAGAAGAAAGAACACATGGATGAAACTTAATATCAAGTGGATGAAGAAATGGGATATTGTGATGCATGAGTGTCCAAACACAAATGGAGAAATAAAAAATTATGTGAGAGAAAAATTTAAATATGGTATATGGACGAAAAAAACAGGGCGTAAAAAGGATTATTATATCAAAGAATTCAATCCCACAAGGGACCATGAAGAAAAGGCTTATATAGGAGCGAATATCAAATGGAAAGCAAAAATGTTGATAGCCCAATTGCGGACTAGTTCACACCATCTTAGGTGTGAAACGGGTAGGTGGGAGGTTCCTAAAGAAGAGTGGGAAAATAGAATATGCCGCTTTTGTAACGAAGGTATGGTGGAGACAGAATGGCACTTTATCATAGAATGCTCAGCTTATAAAGACATCCGAGCCAGCTATGGGGATGCGGTGCAGGTTGACAATTTAAATACCTTGTTTGAAGATTCAAGACTCGACAAAATTGCAAACTTCATCATCAAAATTCACTCTCGAAGGGCTGATCTCGAACGACACCTCCATTGTGTCTAGGGCTGTGCTGTGTGTTGTTCCGGTGCTGATCTTGGGTCCCATAGGCTTCTTTGGCCTCGTGGACGTCATTAAAATATTTCATTTCATTTCATTTCATATTGCAAAAGCTTCCGTCCGAATGCATCTTTTTAGCTGTTGTGTACTCAGTGTCCGACAAAAATAAAATTACATATTTTTCGATCTCCAGCGGATTTTTTTGACTTTGGAAATTTCTCGGTGAAATAAATTCATGTCGATTTCTATGAGCTGTCGCATCACCTCGAACGTGCTAGCCATCCTCTCATCGTGAGAAATAAGCTACCTAGCTGCTTCGTTCCAAGTTTAGATGAAATAATTGACATTTTTTTGGTTGCTTATCTAACTGGCCATAAACAGAAAGAACAGAGAAGGCGTGTTGCTTCTTTTCGTACTAACTTCAATGAAGCACAGTTTTTAAGTGCAAAAGAAATATCACAGAAATTGCCTAACAGACTTCCAGCTGGGTAGCTTGTTTTGAAACTTATGGGTGATCGGTATCACATTTCTATTAATGTTGTGAAGTTGGTTACAGGGCAGATCACATGAAATTGTCTAGTTTGTTCCTTTCTACAGTGGAAGCAACCAGGAAATAGAGAAGCAAACGACACGAGAAGTTGTAAATGTTCCTTTCTCGTGCCCTACCGATGAGCTTTTTCCTAAATTATATCACTTCGCTGTAGCTCCATACCTGTCAATTTGTCAATAATATCAGGCGGAAGCATTTTCGTTGCAGCTGCTGAGAAATGAATCATTAAAAAATTGTGATCTAGTTGTGGGTTTATATAAGTATGTATGAACACAATCTACATTGAAACTCATGGAGAGGACGATGGATAGTTTATTCTGCAATAACTTGCGTACTAGATTAGATACTCTTGTCAAAACCCTCAATCCTTTGGTTCAGAAGATTTGTGTGCTTGATTTGCAAGAACCCATTCACCAACAGAACCCCACATTCCAAAAACTTTTAGGCACCCTTATCAAAGCTGCTGAATTGGTGAAAAAATGTGAGAATGTAAGTCCCTTGAATGTGTTTATGAATTGGAGATATGCTTCTCAAATGCTTAAGCTGGAAAAGGACATCAATGACGGCATCCACCACCATATGCCACCAGCTATGTTGCTGGGTATGAAGAAGCTTGCAATAGACCTGAAAGATGCACGGGATGTACAGAGTGAGCTAGAGGAATCGGCAGCAGATCTGAGCTTGATGATGAATGACTTAATTTTCAAACAGGCATCCAAGCTCACCAGTGACCCACATGAGAATACTCTCCTGCTTCGTTGGTCTGAGGGATACGCTGATGACACTGCTAGTCGTAATTCAAGCTGTAAGAGTAGCCCAGAAAAGCCTAAAGTTTTAGTAGGACTAGAGAAATCTATATGGAATTTGAAGGAAATTCTGTTACAGAAGGATGTGTCACTTGTTGGTGTGCAATGCATGGGAGGCGGTGGGAAAACAACTCTTTCGTTGGCTCTTTGTGATGATTCGGAAATAAAAGGTGATTGGGTTGTAGAGTCTCTATTTTTGCCAATAGTTTTCTTCTCGTAAGCTAATTTAATTCTGGAAATCCATACAATACTGAAAACCCAGATTATATTGGGTTATATCTTGGAGATGGTATTTGTTTCGCGAAGTCAAATAATTGCCTCTATTAATTCTTTTAGTGGCTCTTTGACATCACGCCAATAATTTTTCTTGAGAGGTTGTTATGTTCTTATTCCTAAATGTACAGTTTTAAATTAATCTTGCCCTTTTTATTTATGAAGTTTTCGGAGGCCGTATGTTGGCTTCTAATCCATCTTTTTTGATTACTTATTTGAACCCTTCTTGTTTATGAATATAGAGTATTTCGGGAACGTGGTTTTCATCACTGTTTCACAATCCCCCAATTTAAAGGGCGTTTTACAGACACTGTGGGAAAACATTCTCGGAACTAGGAAACCTCAATTCCAAAATGCTGAGGATGGTCATATACAGCTACAGCAGCAGCTCTCGAAACAATCCAAGCCAACTCTGGTGGTGTTGGATGATGTCTGGTCTAGAGCAGATTTGGACATATTGTTATTTGAAGCAAAAGGATACAAAACCCTTTTGACAACCAGGGATTATTCCATAGTTCCAAAAAGTTCCTTTACTCGACTTTATCAATTGCCGTTGCTGGAGCTGAATGATGCCCTATCTCTTTTCTGCTTCTGGGCATTTGGGCAGACATCAATTCCAAATACTGCAGATGAAAAACTAGTCAAGCAGGTAAACTTCTTCAAACAGGGTTTATATATGTCAGAACTTTGCAGTCCCTTTGACCTAGTTTGGTCATCAGGGGACGTTATGTAATGTCATTTAGTTTCTCATTGGAATACAAAAGAAATTCTAGACATACATCAACAGGTATTTTGTAGGATCACCTAAAAAATGCTAATTCATCTGCATAAACCATATATAAAACTTGCGAAGGAGTTTTTTATCTTCTCATATAAGGGAATCATGTTTCTAACATAGCATCTATGATTGGAATTAGAGTAGACATCCTTCCCGTATTTCTACTGACCAATGAATCACAGGTGCAAGCAGAATGTAGAGGCCTGCCACTTGCTCTGAAGGTGATTGGTAGTTCCTTGCATGGTGAACCCCACCCAATATGGGAGAGAGCAAAGAACAAGCTTTCAGAAGCAGAACCTATATCTGATTATCATAAAGAAGGGCTTTTCAGATGTTTGGAGACCAGTATTGAATTCTTGGATGAAGAAGCAAGGGAATGCTTCTTAGACTTGGGAGCATTTCCTAAGGGTAAAAAAGTCTGCGCAGATGCATTGTTGGACATTTGGGTCTATGTGAGAAAGCTGGAGTGGCAGGATGCATTTGTCATCTTATTGGAACTCGCCAGTAAAAGCCTCTTGAATTTGACAAACAATCTCGGGTACTTGGCTATGCTTGTATGTGTTGTGCTTAAGATCTTTGATTTTCTTGTCACCTTCTTTAATAATTCTGAGCTAACATGGGTGATTTTCCTAGGAGTCAAGCCATCTCTTATGGAAGTGCCTCAGAGCTATACTTCTTTCAGCATGATGTAATGCGAGACTTGGCCCTGTATTTGGCTTGCCAAGACAATATTGTTCATTGCAAGAGATTGTCTATGCGAAGAAGAGAGAACAATTTACCTGAAAAATGGGAAGATCTAAGCAACCAAACGTTCAAAGCACAAATCGTATCCATTAACACAGGTAAACCATCTCGTATGTCTCACTAAGCTCATTTTCCATGACTTCCGAGTCTGCTTGTGAAAAAACGAGTTGTTTGTGTAGTGACAAGAGAACCTTCTGAATAGTTGGTAGTTGACCGTAACTTAGTTCCAAAGAATAATGCATAATCATTCTAAGTACATACTAAGACATATATAATGTTTTGATTGGTATTCTCACTTGTGGTTTATATGTGCAGGTAGTATGGATGAATCCCAGTGGGGCAAGATGAATTTTCCTGAAGCAGAAGCTTTGATTTTAGTCTTTGATGCAAACAAATACTTTCTTCCCAGTTTTATGAGTAGTATGAGAAAACTGAAAGTTCTCTTGATAATCAATTGTGGTTCAAGCAGGGCAACAGTTAATGGTGTAGCTGCGTTATCTTCACCCATTAAGCTCAAGAGTATACGCTTGGAGAGGTTGATTGTGCCCCCATTTAAAGAGCTCAGTAATGCCGTATCATCAAACTTGGAGAAGCTATCTTTGAGTTTATGTGAAGGGCTGGCAAATTTATCCAGGTTTAATATGAAGCCTAACATAAGTCTTCCTATAATGCAAGATGTTAACCTCGACCACTGCAGTGATTTAGAGGAGCTGCCCCTTAGTATCTTCAACATGGCCACTGTTCAGAACTGTTCAATCACTAATTGCCATCTTGTCCTCAAGTTACCCGATGATTTTGGGAAGCTTAGTTCTTTGAGAATGTTAAGGTTGTCTGCATGTCCAGGTTTGAAAGAGCTCCCAGCATCTATCTGCAGACTTAAGCAACTAGAATATCTTGATATTTCGTTGTGTGAGTGTTTGGCAGAACTTCCAGAATGTATGGGAAATTTATGGAGCTTGAAGGAGATAGACATGAGAGAGTGTTCTCGTTTGAAGAAGCTGCCCAAATCTTTTCAAGGTCTGAAAACTTTAAAGCATGTTATCTGTGATGAAAAGATTGAAAAAGAATGGATATTCATCAAGAATTCTGCCATCCCAAATCTTACAGTTGAAGTAGTGGAAGAAAACTTCAATTTGGATTGGCTTGATGATTGAGCAGTAATAGTCTATATTTCTACTAGTACTGCTATTATTATATTGAACTTATATACTTAAATCATAAATAATTGGGAAGACCATCTTTAGGCTCCCAAGGTTTCTCTTGCTTTTGGTTGCTAGCTACTATATAGTAAGACATACTATAGTCTATGATACAGAAAGGTACGTGTTCCAAGATCCACAGCATATCACTAGACCTACTTCTCTATCATGTTTGGTTTGTATGATGTGGCTATGACCGTGAAGCCATCCATAGCATACTAGTATACCTACTTCTCTATCATGTTTGTTTTGTATGATGTGGCTATGACAGTGAAGCCTTATTCGTAAGTCTGTTTAGGTAAACCTTATACCTTGGAGTCTTGTCCCTGTGTAGTGTGTTCAGTTCCACCCTTGGTAAAACACTATTAAGAAGAATGGGAGGTCGCTTCACCTATGGGAGAAGGGGTTAAATGGCTTTACCTTAAAGGAAGAACAGGGCTATGTTTTGCCATGAACGACAAACAATATTATGTATGTGTGATCTTTATATAATATAAAAGCTATAAGTTTGTGTTGTTTTGGTGTTGAATTTTTAACTAATATTTTTGCTACATACTTTGGCTTAGAAGTTACATGAGAGTACAATAGGAAAGCAGTTAAAAACTTTGGAATTAGTTTTCAGCAATACTTCAAAGTTCAAACTAATACTTTTAAGCAAAGATCCACTCTTAATGAAATGTCTTCTTCGTTTTCTGATTTTCACTAATCCAAAAGGAGAAATCACAAACAATAAAATTAGCTCCATTTTTACAAACTAGAATATGACAAATAAGATTCTGGGTTTTGTGACTTGAAGACAAGACCTTGCTCGGAGAAGGCAAATGTGTACACAATATGTTGATCAATAACAACTTCCCTGAAACAAATTTTAGGTAACAAGTGATTGACTTATATTAATCTTACTTTTGGATGGAAATTTGTTTCATTTTAATCATTGGTTTTAAGTTTAATGAAAATTTCATCTAAATATTTGAACAATTAATCTGGCCGTTTGAACTTTACATTATCATCATGGTTCTGTTGTTTGTTTCTAAAAGCAAATTTTTTAATTAGGGAAATTAGTTTTTAGTGGATATGGATAAAATATTTACAAAAATAAGCTTGAGTTACAGAACATTTGATTTACAAAAGAATTAATCTTCATTACCAAACCTTTTGCAGTAGATAGTGGACATATACAGGTATTTTGAGATTAGGCAACCTTTGAGAGCTGCGACAAGAGGACAAACGTTTATCATGTTTCAATGCATAGAAATTGGAGCATTCTAATCTGAACTAAGGATGATCCACATTGTAAATCTCGGGAGGTAAATTTCTTCCTTATCTCAGGAGGCGCCTCTTTTGTAATGTATCATGCAAGGCCAAATACTGAGAAGGAAGTGAAAAAGGATCTGACAACATTTAAGGTCCTTGTATTTGAATCTATAATAAGAGGGGAAACTTTGAATTTGTCTACTTGCAGCAAATTGGTTGTATTTGTATATTTATTCGGCATAAAAATGAAGTTTCTCAATGTGCTCAATTTTGACTTTCTTGTATGACTATTCTCTGGCCTGCAGTTTGCTTAATAGTTTCACTTTAATTCTCAACCATGCCATCAAGATGAAACATGGTAAAATTTGCATTCCTTTTAGTCTCTTATTTGACACCTAATTCACTGGCTCCTTGGTATCGATGCTTTATTTTCAAATCTTGACACCTCTGTGATGCTGGGTGGCAACCAACATCCAAGCACATATCTCTGCTTTGAACGAGTTCCTAATTTTCAAAAGTTTAAGATTCATTCTGCAACTGTGCATCAAGGTTTTGAAGATGATACTAATCAGGTTGCCTAATATCAGCTAAAATCACAAGAAGATACTCTGGCAAAATGGTTAACTGGAACGAGAGTATCTGATAAATCATAAAACTACTCAGGGTAACTATTGCATAACATCACAAATAAAATTTAGTAGAAAGGCTTAAAAAGGACTCTCCCTTCGCTTACAAGACCACTGTCTTTGCCGATGCTAGAAGTAATTATCCATTGTAGTCTTTGATTGAAATGCTATAATGTATACTCGCATTGGCACCATTTAAGGTTCCATGGATGTACTGATTGTTGGAGCAATGCGATGGACCATCAATAGAGTTGTTAAAAAAATTTGAGTCACTAATACAAGAATATTATATAATCTAACATAACATAAAGCGGACAAGATTTTCTTTATTCAAGTTAAATGTCATGT
The DNA here is from genome assembly GCA_007258455.2 of Sequoia sempervirens. Classification (NCBI taxonomy): domain Eukaryota; kingdom Viridiplantae; phylum Streptophyta; class Pinopsida; order Cupressales; family Cupressaceae; genus Sequoia; species Sequoia sempervirens. The sequence goes on along the minus strand of VDFB02115880.1, from coordinate 38,041 downwards.
AAACATCGAATTTTGTTGCAAAGAGCTTTAATTGGAAATGGAGTTTTTCCTGGTCTCCATGGCCTGATAAAGAATTCCAATGATTAGATCTTAGATATGTTTCAGAAATCGGTCCCTAATTTTGGGTTTCACCGATGTCTATTTTGGCCTGGTGCAATATGATCTCTAGTTATTTATTTACGGTTAGTGCAGGGGCTATGAAGAAGAGAATTTATGCTGAGATAACCACATGTCAATGGTGGAATAACCCATGGTTGTTTTACTTGTAGGTCTGATGGTGTATGTCCCTTCCCTAGTTGGGGCGGCAATTATCCAAATTAAAGGCCCAATTAATGTTGTATTTGCAAATCCATATAAAGTACTTTTCTAAGTTATTTTAATTTTAGAAGGGAAAATAATTTAATAGGGTTAAAAATGTAATACCCTCTTTTTGAGTGGGAAGAAATATTATTTTTATGAACTCAATTTCTAGTTGAAGCTCTCAAAAATCAAACCCTTGATAGCGATGATCTAAAGAACGAAACTACACTAATAAATTTCCTGTTTTGGTTGAAGACAGAAACCCTCAATTTTTGTAGTCTGCTTGTTGCAAGTTTCAGGGGAACAATTGAACGAATTGTTGACACCATTGTTACCACTTTGGATCTGCAAATTAAGGGGAATCCCTCAGTTCGATTCAGCGCCACAAATTTATCGGCATATTTCAAACTTTAGATTAAATTTCAGCGCTTGAATTATGCATGAGTTCTAGCCGCAATTCTGTGTATTTGATTATCTGCGATTTGCAATTACTTTCCTGTGTGTTTATCAATCTGCGAAGTCCAGTGGATGATTATCAATTACATTAATTCATTCCAGTCTCAGCGAACTCATTACATGCATGCGCATTATATTATTAAGGGCATAAAATGAAGTGACGTCCTATGAATGTTATGGCTGCGCTTTTATTTAGTTAAGTCGCTCTCGAGCTCTGCATAACAATAATTTAAAATAAGCAATTCACTTGCAAACTGCCGTTCGATATATTTGGAAATAATTTTCGTGTCTGAAATATCTATGGTTAAAGGTTTAAAATATCATTAATATACCTGGCTGTGTAGCATTCCGTCTAGAATATTTCTTGGTATATAAATCCCTGCTGCAAGTGAGAATCAGACCATATTCCAGTGCTAGATCTATGTGCTCTGCAAAATTAATACATGGACTGGTAATCAGAATTATTGCTGCGCTTGAGATTAAATTAGTTTCGATGCTAAATTTAATACTTTTCCTTGTGTGTCGCAGTTTTCTTCTACATGTTGGATTTAGTTTTCATGGTCGCTGCTATGTCTGTGAGAAATCAGAGTCTCTTTTCTATTCCTTGTCAGCGATAATTTGTTAATATATATTGTATGTTCATCGCACTAATCACTGCTTGATTTTGTGGCGATTCATATTCTGACAATGTAGGTTTTCTGAAGCTGTTTACTAAAGTCGCCATCATTGTCCTTCGTAAATCGCGGCTGAAAAGATGGTGAAAAATACATTTTGTGGACTTCAATGAAAAGATTAGAGTTTGCTTCAAATGCTCGATGGGTGCACGGTTGAAACTGTTCCTTCCCTGTCCATTAATTCAAAATCATGAAAGATTAAATATGCAGTGTCTCTTGTATGAAATCCATCATTAGCTTAATAAATCCCCGAAAATGTTACAGCTAGCTTTCCACGATATATTATGACCACGGACATCACCAATGCTTCCAAGCCCTCATCCCGTTATCTGCTGTCTTTGAATGGCTATCGGTGCTCGATTTTGTTTCATCGCTCAGATTCCATCTTCTTCTTCCTCCATCGTTTTCCTTGTCTGGGTACAAGTATGATCCACCATTTTCAGCAAATTGGGTACCTTGCTTGCACATCATGTGTCTCATCGGTGGTTAAATAAGAGAACCATTTCTAATTTCTTAGATCAATGAAGGAGAGCTGCCCTCCCTCTACTCTCTTAAGCTTTGTTTTCTCTCCCAAAACCAGATCTGTATATCTGTGAACAAAGCTTTTTAACAGAGATCCACAGTTGTTTAATTAGGGAGCATGAGCTTTTGGCTGTTTTGTTTCTATGTGAAATAGAATATGTCATATAATTTTTTTGATTTAAAGATATTATCAATATAATTTGAAAGGATTGTTCTTAAATAAGATTAATTATTAATTTTTTTAATTAATATTTTTGATTTTTTAATGAGTAAATGATATTATATTATTTAAAAAAATATTATTATATTATTTTTAAAAGAGTGGTTTAGGTGGAATCACACCTTGAAATATTTAGGCAAGGTAAACCCTTAAACAAAAGAAACAAAAATCAATCAAATTGCTAAAGTGTAAGAGCCATGGAACTAGCGTGAGGGGTTAGGTCATGGTTCAACTATTTCTCCTAGCAATCGAGCCTTGCCACTATCAAACCAACTAGAAGCACACATGTCGCATGAAGCTAAGAAGTGGTAGAGCAAACACGTGTTTGTTGAGACCATCTACATCCTTAATGCTAAGGAGAGTCATGCGACCCATGTGAATTATGTCCGGTAAGATCACTATGGTTGTGATCATTTTGGCTCCCTTGGTGAAATGAAGTATTTTTGTTATGAGTAGACATGTAATGGTTTTATGAAAATTCACTATTAATTGTAGATAATTTATTATCATGACAAATTCATCTCAACAAAAATACACCACAAGCAATTCATCGTCAAGAAAATTCATGCATACACAATTATAAAATTTGATTTATGATAATAAAAATGAAAACAATGCTGGTAGTGAATAATTGGTGGTGAATTTTTCTTGAGGTGAATTTATCATGGTCGTGAATTTTCTAATAAATTTTGGGGTGAATTTTCTAATGATGAATTGGTGGTGGTGAATTTGTTTGCTGCCCATACAATATTATAAGACACATTTATAATATTCTAAGAAAATAATATAATCTACGACCACTAAGAGTCAAGGTTGTGGAAATAGAAGAATTCACAACCACTTAAGACATCACATCCATTATGCAAATTGTGGTAGTAGGGATAGAGCCCATAACCACTAAAAGCATCACATCCATTATGCAAATTGTGGTAGTAGGGATAGAGCCCACAGTCACTAAAAGCATCACATCCATTGTCATGTAAATTGAGGTAGTAGGGATATGGCACATAAACTAAAAAAGGTGGTTAGGAGAGCCATTTAGAAATTTGAAAAAAAAATTATGTTACAATTTCATTTTCATTCCTTGAAAATTTGTTGACTTAAATTGTTGCTATACTACGGTCACTATGGTTTGTTTGAGGAACCGTTCCTTCCTTAAACTATCTAGACTTTGTGCATCACATGTTAATCATTTAAGCTTTTTTCAATAAAATAATAAACTTATAATTTTTTAAGATGTATTATATTTTTACAGTTTATTATTATAAATATAAGTATGTTTTTAGATCATATTGTATAGAATTTTTTAGCATTAATATTTTTAATTATAGTAGACAATTCATTATGACAATGAAGTAAACCTCTTTCTTATAATAAATCTTAAAATCCAATTCAAAATATTAATACTAAAAATTTCTTCACTACTCAATTTAAAAATACTCTTATATTTATAAATTTTAAGTAAATAAATACTCCTAATTATCATTGAACAAAATTTGAATAATAAAAAAATAACACCACATTAACCAGACAACTTTTTTTTCTTTCCAAGAATTAGGTATAAACATAGCTGAGTGATAAACCCTTGTGCGTAATGGATAATGTTTGTAGTAGGTTTCATAATCTTGGAGCAGCAGAAATGGTGACCCTACATCTCTTATGAAAAAAACCACAGTTTTATGTCTAATAAATCTGATAATCTTGTTGCACGTGTAAGAGGAGCAGGAATAGTTGACTCTCCATCTCTTTTAAAAAGAACCAAAGTTTGATAATATTTCTAATGGATTTCTACAGAATTTCATAATCTTATTGCATGTGTCGGAGCAACAGGGATGGTTGGCCGTCCATCTCTTTTAAAAGGAACCAATGTTTATCAGCTTGTGGGTTGTCGGCCTGCTGGATCTTCAGTTATTAAATGCCTCTTAACATTCAATATAAAATTATAGTACACTGCCGCTGCTGAGAGAAGCATTTTAAATTGAGTTAGGTAGATACGTTTAGGCATGCTTTTTGACGTGGGGATTCATCAGCTTATACAGAAGAAAACAATAAAATGAAGAGAAAGACGGTGTACAATGGGATGTCGGCAGAGATAGTGATGGGCAGATAAGTACTGTTGATTTATCTTTTTGCATTGATTTGTGCTAGTGCTCTGTTTCACTTGTCTTTTGTGGTAATGGGTTTCACTGTAGTATGGATCTCTGTCATTAAAATTGATCATTGGACTCGGTAGTTGTGCACTCTAATTTCGTGCTTCTAATTATCCTACGTAGAAATTTCAAATCACTTCCAATTTTTTACAGCAGCTTACTTGGCAAGTCCCCTGCTTATAACTAAGGTTTCAGGGCCACATCATCAAATATGATGCCACATCAACATGCTTTTTGTCAAGGTGCCCAAAAAGGCCCAAAAAAAAAGTGAGACCAATACTTGTGAATTCACAGCGTGTTTTATTGAGCGCTGATGTGGAATCACATGATTGATTGCTTTTTAGATCAAAGGAATACATTTTGTTTAATTATAGGTAGTCATCATCAACACTAACAACTTTAAAGTCACAACTATTGGTCCATTATTGATAAAAACATTGGGCATTATATAAACAACTACTATCACAACTATTGAAACATGCTCAGGTACTGGTCCTCTCCCCTAGATTAAGTAAATAATTTTGTTAGTTGGGAAGTGGTATTTTCAGTGGTGAACAGGTGAGTAATGTGTAAGCACCTATTTTTGGAAGGGGAACAACAGTTGGAAACGGTTGCTAATATTTCGTAGAGTTAGTACCTTTACGAGGTAGGCTGAGGAGCAAAACAGAGGAATCTGCCCAAGGAGGGGCTCACGTCTGATTTGCTAGTTGGTGAGGCAATGGCTTACCAAGGTCCCAATCAATAGTTAAACAATCACGAATAATTTCATGTCATGTCATTCTTAATAAAAAGTGGTAAATAATTATCCTATTTTTACTGACCAAAATTTACTTTTGACCATTGAATTAGGTGGTTTTGAGGTGGGTCCTCATTAGTTTAAAGGAAAAACAACAAAGTGAACAAAAGAACAGTGTACTATGAGAGGTTAGTCAAGATAGTGATAGTGCATCTACTTTTGTTTTTTGTTTTTGAATTAGTTTGTGTGATGCATTTCTTTACTTGTCTCTTGTCGTAATACATTTATCGGTACAATTACAAAAGACATTGATTTTGACTTTCTCTTAGTTTTTCTCAGTCAAATAGTGTGGGCAAATCATTTCATTAATTTTGTCTGTTTCACTTTTCAATAATTAAACTGAAGAGAATAATTTTATATCTCATTCCTACCAAAAAATAATAAATAATTATCTTATTTTTATTGACCAAAATGTGCATTTACCATTGAACAAAGTGGATCTTTTATTTTTTAAAAAGAGAGAGTATACAATAAAAAGACCAAGAGTGGTTAATGTGATGCACATATACCTGTTTTTCGAGGTAATGAGCTCCAGTGCAGAGTGGATAAATCTGACGTGGATTTGCACTTATCCTTACAGAGTGGATAAAGCACTTCCGTAATCTGACGTGGATTTTCACTTTTCCATACATTTTGTCAGTAGTGGGTAAAGCACTTCCGTAATCTTGTTTGGTTTTGAGTCGGAGCCTCGTCAGCCTGTATAAGAAAACAATAATTAAACAGAAAGGCGTAGAACAAACAGTAAGGGATAAACTCTCTGTATAAATAACGGCTCTTTACATCACCTTTACCTTTTCCAGTGAAACACTTTCGTAATCATGTCTGAGTCTTCTAATGTTTTCATATGGATGAATATACAGTATATATAAATATAAAGAAGGTATAATAGGTAAGTTAATATATAATAATATAAGTCAATAGGTTCTATAGTACAATTATTGGATATGCAGTCACTAGAATGTACATGGACTATATTAAAACTAGTATATATATATATTAAATATTAATATATATAAAAAAAATGTGGAGAGTTATTATTATCAAGGCGCGTATCCACAATATCTTGAAAATTTAGATATAAAAATAACCTTTTTATTTTATTTTTTCCTCTTTTTACATGCAAATCATTTCATATTGTAAAAGTAAAATAAATTTTAATTTCAAAAAAGTCATAAAATATTTTAAGTAAAAAAGCTTTTGATTTGTATCTTTTAAATAGGTTATTAAGAGAAATAAACCTCTTCTAAATTTTTTAGTTCAATTGAATTTTATTGATCTTAGAATATTTTGAAAAGAAAGAAAGATAATATCTTCCAAATAATTTTTTTAAAAAGATATAACATCTATTTTTCTCTTATTTTAAAAATAATTTGAAATCTATAATAAAAAATGTATACATACAATGAATGTAGTTATGTAGCGGAATGTCATTTGAATGTCAAATTCAAGCTAAAGAGTTTTTCCTTACATTGAATTTTGTTTTTTTGGTGGATGCCATTGTAATACCCTTCTCAGCATAATCAGAATAAAACATATTTTTAATTTTCAATTAATTAATAAATACATTTGTTGATTGGGTAGACGTAGCCTAATTTCTTAGATATATTATTTTATTTTTTATTTTTTATATAAAATAATAATGAGTTTTCCATAATTTATAAAAATAATAGTAAGATTTTTTAGATGTAATTGTGTAAGTTTTTTCTATCAACATGTTTTGGATTACACTCAATGATCTACTATCAAGATGAGTGGTGAAATGATAAATCATTGAGTGTGATCTACAAAGTGTTGATGCAATGAACTTACAAAGTTGAATCTAGAAGTTCTTACTATTATAAAGTAATATTTAAAATATGATGCATTTGAATTTAATTTTTTGTTACATAGAATATTATTTTTTGTAAGTTTACTTTTATTTTGTAGATTATATAAATAATGATGAGAAATGAATATCCTAAGGTACTATTTAATTTATAAATTTGAAATACAACTTTCAAACGCATAAATATTTTCATAATCAGCATTATGCCTCTCACCCTTGTGATATAAGAACCTAGATTTATAAAATATTAATATAAACTATAATATTAATATTTATATGAATATAAGGGGAGACCATGTCATGAAATAGTGGGGCTTCTTTCTTGTAGTGCCAACAACCAAGGTTCGAACCTTATGGGGTCGTTCTCTACTGTGTCAATAATTGAGATTGTTTACTTTCAATTTTGCATAATATACAACAGATGGAGTCAGATCATTGAGTATTTCACACCCACGAAGGATAAGACATAACACAAAGAACACAAAGGGTTTTATAATGGTGGACATGCATGGAAACAAAATGGGCATAATAGAAGAGAGAATTGGGGATGGAAGGATTTCCAGAACAATCAAGTTGAGAAAGGATATTAAAGGAGCCAAAGAGGATGACAAAAAAAACCAAAAAACCAAGGATGACATGTGACAAAAAAAGTGGGGAGTGGCGCAACCCTAGGCCCAAGCGGTTTGAATAGAGGATTGACCAGTCAACATGGGTTTTAGAGAATAACCTAGCCATAGGTGCGAATAAAATCCCTTGCTTTCCTAAAGTAGAAAATTGTTGATGTGTCTTATCCTTAAAAGGTAGGGAAGAAGCTAGAATGATATCAGATCTAAAAGAAAAATATTTCATTATGAAATGGGCTAGCGAATGGCCAACACTAACTAGGCTTAGAAAATGGTGCAAAACAAATTGGGGATAGGGGATCTCCCTCGAAATTACCTGATTGTTTTTCCTTAGTAGAGTGCCCTACGAGAAGAGCAAAGAGGCTAATCTTGAATCATGGGCCTTATATGATGGAAGTATACGTTAAGGATTGGGAATGTAGTTTCAATCCCTTAAAGGAAGAAACCATGGACACCCTTGCTTGGTTGAGATTGTACAACTTATCAACAAAATACTAGTTAGAGGAAACTCTTAAGGAAATTGACAACAAGTTGGGTACCTTTGTGGAAATCGATGAATCCATAAGGGACCAAGAATTTAGCATGTATGCATGGATTTGTGTGAGGACTAGACCCACCCTTGCCTTGTTGGCGGAGAGAAATATTATCCGCATCAAGAGTATGGCATCAAAAGATTGAAGTGGAAGAGATAATGGTCATGTGGAAAACCTACAAGAAGAAGGAGCATTTAGAAGATGAATTCTAGATTCAGGAGAAGATGGGGGAACAAAAAGACCCAAATGAAGATAAAAAATAATAGAGGGATAGATGTCAAAAGGATTTCCTAATGAGCAATGATGAGATCATCCTCCAAGGATCAAGGTGGAACTAGAGATGTCAAAAAAGGAGGGAGCTCAGTCTTAAAGGAGGATGAGCAGATGATGGGCAGAGGAAATGGGATGACATAATAGATATTGGAATCACCAAGAGAAGGAAATGGGGATCATATAACAACCAATAATCCTAGGAAGGAGATGAAAAATTCTATAGAAATTCAAGAAAACTATCGAAGGTGAGCCCTCTAGAACAAAAGAAACCAATAATGTCAAATGAAATCAAAAATTTGGAATTGTGGAAGGTCTTAACCAATAAGGTAACCGAGGATAATGAGAATACCTCCCCCCCCCCTCCCCCAAAGAAATCATAGAGGAAGGGAAAAAATTCTTAGGTGAAGAGCAGGATAGTGACTTTGAAGAAGAGGAAGATGTCATATTGGAGAATGGAACCATAAGTTAGAGCCTTACTACCAAAGTTAAACCAAAGATGGGAGAGAAAATAGTGAAAGGAAGGAAATCAAATAAGGTGATGTTGGAAATTGTAGGAAATGCCAGGGGAAAATTAAAATGAGATCAAGGAAGGGAGTATCCCTTCCCTAGTCACCATGAGGGCCATATTGTGGAATGTTAGGGGCTTGAAAACCCCTAACAAAAGGTGCTTGATCAAGCGAAAGATTGATCAAGCTAAGGTACACATAGTATTATGCAAGAGAAAAAGATGGATCAAGATAGTGGAAAAGATATGCTAAAAAAGTGGAGGCAGTGGCAAGGGATATTTAGGGAGGCTAATGGGGCATCAAAAGGCCTCAAATTGCTATGAAACCCTAACAAGTTAAAGTTAGAAGAAGTAACATGAAATACAAACTAGTAGCTTGCCAAGGTTAGTTTCAACAATGCTCAAAATAATGCCTTCCTCATAGATGTATATGGCCCTACCAGAACAATAAAAATACAGGAAGTTTGGGCCCAAATCAAAGAGTTCCTCCAAACTCTCAAGGAAGAAAGGGCAATCGTTAAGGGGGATTTCAATGCCATAATAAGTAGAACAAAAAAAAAGGGGGAACTACGTGAATATCTTAAATTCAAATTAATTTTCAAAACTTTGTTAATGTGAATCATCTTCAAGAGGTATGTCCAAAGAATGGCACCTTTACATGGATCAATAGAAGAACATGTTTTACAGGTATAGTAGAGAAGTTGGATAGATTCTTCTTAATGGGAGAATGGGATGATTTTCAATGTACATATGGGGCTTCAATCTTACCTCTAAGAGGCTCAGATCATTATCCTATTATGCTAAGTTTTATGCAAGATGGGTTGTCGAAAAGATGTCCATTTAAATTTGAATGCATGTTGTTAAGAGAGAAACTTGGGGATATAATGGAGGATTGGTGGAAAGGGGATTTTAGGGTGGGGGGTTTCCATGCTTTACCAATTATAAAGGAAACTAGTACACGTAAAAGTGCAATTAAAAGAATGGAATCAAAAGAATTTCAAAAATATTTTTGAGGAAAAACTCAAGTTGGAGAAGGAACTAGAAGATTTAAATGAAATAGTGATTAAAGAGGGCATGGATGCCAATATATACAAAGGAGAAAAATACCTCCAAACATTCTATGAGGAGATCTTAGCTAGAGAAGAGATTTGATTGAAGGAAGGTGACAAAACCACCAAGTTCTTCCACATGATTACCAAAGTGAAGACGAGCACAAAAAGAATCTCAAAAGTAAAGGATGAGGGGGAAGGATTGTGTAGGATCCAAAGGAGATGAGAGAAGTGGTGGTGAGATATTTTAGAAATATCCTATCCAAAGATGCAATCATGCCCGATTAGTGCAGGTAAGAGATTTTGAGAAGTATTCCAACCATGATTGATGAGAGGAAAAATGAAACTCTAATGTGCCTAGTGTTTGAAGAAGGATTTTGTGTGGTGGTTTTACAAATGAACCTTGACAAGGCCCTCGACTCGAATAGATTCCTTGCAAGGTTCTACCAAACATTCTAGAACGTCATAAAGGTGGATTTGGTAAGAGCTATCGAGGATTCAAGGAAAAAATAGATAATATTAGGAGACCTAAATAACACCTTCATAGTTTTAATACCAAAGAAATCAATAGCAGAGGCATTAGAGGATTATAGACCTATCTCTCTTTGTAACATGGTATGCAAAGTCATCAACAAAGCTATAGAAAACAAAATCAAGTTGGTTATCTCGAAAAGCATATCCGAAGAATAGAGTGGCTTTTCCCTGGGAAGATCGATTGTTCAAGGAATAATCTTAGCAAATGAAGCCATTCATATAGTAAGAAAGGCCAAGGTGGATCACATGATTATAAAACTAGACGCATGTAAGGCGTAGGATAAAGTAGATAGAGATTTTTTAATGGAGGTGCTATAGAAGTTCAACTTTGGGAAAGAGTGGATGAGTTGGATCAGTTGTTGCATTGGGGGGCCTAGATTTTCAATCTTGATCAACGAGACCCCCATGAATTCTTCAGTGCTTCTTAGGGGGTGATGCCACAATAGTGGTTTACACTTTCTAGGAGATCCTAATTTTTCCTGAAATCACATATTTTTAGAAAATATAATGATTTAAGCGTTGAAAATTTCCACTTAAAGGTTTCCAATTGAATAGGGTTTGAGCAAACCACCTTAGACCAAGCCCCCTTGGATAGAACCCTGCTAGTTTTAAACCATACCTATAACGGAGTCTCCTTTACACCTATCAAAATGCTGATAAAAAACAAATTTTGATTTATCTTTTGGGGGATCAAATGAATTCATTTAAAATTTATTATTTTGTAAGTATGTATTCCTTATTATAAGCTTCCAAAAAAGTATAATTTTAATTAAATTTAATTTGATTATTATATTTATTTTTTATTTCTTGTGAATGTAGGTTTTTCACCGAAAATCAAGCTCTTTGTTCTACACATGCAGAAAAATAGAAGATTATCAAAATTTATTTTTGAAAAATATGAGTGCACCAGATATTGGAGTCCTTGAACCAACAAAAAAAATTAACTTAATTTTGATACATACAAAAAAAGTTACGCGTTATACGGTCGTGCTATGTCTAAATTTTAATTGGTTTGACTTTGAAACTTGATTAAAGAAAAAATATTCAATGAAAAACTATCTAACCAAGTGGAAGCACTAGATATCAGAGTTACAAATCTAAATTTGAAAGAATTATAATTGTATCCTTCATGGAAAAAAGGTTATACATTATACGATAAGCGTCACTTTTTAAAAATGTTGTTTTCTGAAAAAAAATTCAAAATTCGAAGGAGATGGAAAAAGAAGTGAAATTTTATTCTAAAAATTTTGAAAAAAATATATTTAGAATCTATAGACAAAATGAAACAAAACTCTAGTTTGAATCATCTTCAAATTCCTCTCGGTTTAGCCGCTATAGGTGCCCGAAAGTGAAGATTTAGTTAAAAAAAATTATTTCAGTGTCTAGTTTGGCCAAAACTTGTAAACCACTATTGTGGGATCACCCTAGGGGCTTCTTCAAGGGAATCCCTTATCCCCATTCCTATTCATTATCATGGTTCAAGATCTTGGTAGAAGCATTGAAGTGGAAAGTCGAAGGGGAAATTGGAAGGGAATTAGGGTTGCATCCAATGTAGTCCCTTTAACTCATACACAATTTTCCAATGATATAATTGTTACCTATTTTTTCTACTGGACCAAACAGGTAGTGTTGTTTATATTTTACAAGTGAAAATAAGGTACATTTTAACTTTGTTATGTCACATTCATGTGCATAAAGAAATATCAAAAGACTACAATATTATATTGCCTTATTCAGGTGCATATAACATAGGAAAAAGTGCACAATCTTTCCAAAAATGTAGTCTTTATTGATAATGAGAAGTGTATAGTGTCCCTCACAAGCTGAGGGACTGACTATTTTAATGCATATAAAGGAAAAAACTATACATTTACAGATAAAAGAAATACATATGTAAAGAAGGGGGGCCCATCATTACCTGAATGATGAATCCCAGTCGAGTTGCCTTGCATTAGCTTCAATCCTCTTGCCCATCTAGCCTCCATTTTTTCATTTGCCCCTGCTGCTCCAAGGTTTCTTACATTTGTGAGAAGAATTTTGGTTCAAGAAATGAAGGATCACTAATCAATACATAGGAAAACATCTGTAAACATATAATCAGATCCTTATAAACATTAAAATAGATAGCATACCATAGATGTCCAAGAAAACAAGAGAGTTATCAACACATCTATCATATGCTATGTTTTATCTAACATGTTTGCTCCTTGTGCAGATATAGGTCTAATCTTTGTTACTGTTTTGATTCGTCTGATTACAGCATGTAGAGTAAAATGTGGCTTCCAAGAGGGTTGAGCCCATCATACTGCCCTCTTGTGTTTTAGGAGGGATAGAAAATTGAGCAACTTGATCAAATTAATGATAAACCTATTCTCGATGCATTAAATCAATATGGAATCATACCATTTGATCAACTTTCATTATCAGATTCAAAAGATGCAACAAAACTGTGTGAATTATCAAGAAAGATTACTCTTCATCTTTTCACAATGAACCGAACAGTAGGCTACCATCATGTTCCTCAAAAAAAAAACTTCTTGGAAATCTTACTTTACTGGATATGTCTTTCAATATTCTTAATGAACCCATTTTACTTGAGTTTGCAAGACTTCAAAATTAACACATTACTCCAGTGAGCAAAGGTTTGTTGATAAAGTATGACAGTAGTTTTTAATGCACGGTAAGATAGAGACACAAAGCATGGATGATACAACTAACTCAAAACATAATTGCTTGCCTTTGAAGAACAAGGACAACAAGCATTGAAGGAGGAAAATAGTTTTCCTTTTCACAAGGAACAAATGGTTTCTGTGATAATGGTGAAAACACAGAACAAAATTGGCACATGAAACCCAATAAACCAGACATGGAGCAACGATTTTTCAATGAAAGAAGATACATGGGACAATCAAGTTTTGGAGTTGAATTGAAATGAAGCCCACATACATTTCAAAGATAGGGAAACAAATCATAATTGGAGGAGAGTCACATGGAAAGAGAGGCATCTAAGTTTGATGGTCACGAAAATAGAGCATCCATAGTGCAATGCAGTGTTAACTTTCTTTAGGAATGAAAGAGTATTCGTTGTGCAGTATGCATTCATCAATAAACAGTAGCATTGCATTGAAGAGATAATCATCAAACAACTCGAAAGGAATAGTCATCATTGCAGTGGCCAAGGATAATGTGCAATTCCAGTGAGGTGGTCACATTCAGATTTTTCATTTATAATCAAATGTCACAATGGCACAAACCAAGGCAAAATTGTGAGGAGTATGACATGCCTACAATGACAAAGGTCAAGAAGTAACACAGTCACCATGATAGCATAAGTGTGACAATGAGACGCTAGACTTTCAGATTTTAAGTAAACTCAACATTCTTGATCACAAAATGAGTTCAATTGCCAGTTCTTCATGTTGAAAATAGGATGCCATTTAATTGCAATCCTAAACATTATTTATTTCATGTGTCTCCTAAGCTAAGTCCTTGGAAAGTGTTCTCAAACACTAGGATTAGAGAGAGATTAATTTTGGATGAAATAATCATATTAATTGACATTTGTAATTAATTCTAAACAATAGGAGCATGTGAGGGCGTCCAAGATGAGTTCCTAAATAATAGGAGCACATGGGGCACCCACATGGAAGGTGAAACTCACCTTGAGTTAAGTTAACTATTTGGAGTAAAAGATAACACTTCTAAATGCATGTAAAGATCCTAGGAGTTAGGGTTTGATGCTTACATGCATGAAGTTCAGTTCAGTTTAGTTCAGAATAAGTCTAGTTTAGATTAGTTTAGTTTAGTTTAGTTTAGTTTAGTTTAGTTCAATTCAGTTCAGTTCAGTTAGTTTTAGTTGAATGCTAGTTGACTTAAGTTAACTTGGAATGCATGACTAATGACTTGAGTTGCATGACAGATAACAGGTGACTTCCTTCAGTTAACAGGGGATGACCATTCTTGCATGAATGGTGGAGAGAAATGTTTTAGTTAACAAGAAATCACTTGGACCCAACTTGGGCACCCAAGTTGGCTTCTTGGAATTAACTCCTTTGCATGTTAAGATATTTCAAAAGGCTGAGTTAAGTGGGCCCTCTCTTGGGCACCTACTTTGAGGATAAAGCATTGAAGATATTTATGGAATAAAGGTTGAGTTACTACTTCAGTTTGGGATGCCCAAATGCATGAAGATGAGGATTTGACATTATTCTTCACAACATAACTTTACTTGCAAGAGATAGGCGTACCTTTTAGGGATAGGGATTAAGCATTGTAATTGTAACTCTTTTGGAGTTTACAAAGTTGTTTATTGCCTATATATCTCAAGAAAGTTGAAGAGATTTTATTATCAATTTTATTGCAGGTTGTGAAGAAGATTTGGTGAAGGAAAAAGAAGCATTCTCAAGCAAGAATTGGAGTTATTTTAATCTACTTCATAGATTAAATAATGTATTGATTCTTGGTGGAGTTTTTTCCCAAAAGGGTTTCTCCACGGTATATGCTTGTGTAATCTTTCTAATATCCTATCTAATTCTTCTACAACTTCTGTCTTCATTCTACAAATGATAAAATGAATTAATCAGATAATCACCCACAAAGAATCTATAACAAAGGAAAGCATATTTAGATCAATAATCTTAAAGTTTTACAAAGTATTAAGCTAATAAAACACCTCAATTTTCAACACTTCATTAGAGGATTCAATATTCAAAATGAACAAGCACATTATGGCAAGTTTGACATCATGGATATGAGAAGTGTAATTGTCATACTAGTAGCTTAAAGATGCTATGAAATGAGAGAGCTGGACTGTTGAATGAAAGATAGAATCATTTCTACAGTGGTAAAATATGCTCTAAGATGCCTAATGTTTGATCTTGTACAATCAAGCAACATTGACATAGATGCTATGAGGAGGTTGCAGGGTGATAATGCATAAAGAAAATAGAGCAGTCATAAGAAATACCTGAAATTTATTCATGACAGTCAAGTTGGTTGCAACTCTATTGGGACTCAAAAGCAATAACTAAGGAGCAGTCTAGAGGGTAACCAATATCAAGATCATAGTTATAAAAAATGGTAGAGACAGAGTCAGGAGAAGAGGAAGATACAAAGCAATAAAAATAGTAAGTAGCTCACTTCATGATTAAGAAAAGGAGATAACCTTAATACAAGAGGGCATTAACCTTGCAGAGTTCCTTGAAATATGAATACTGTAAAGCAGTCCAAAGAATATCCATATGTCAATGATTGGAATATTGGTTGTCTACTATGAAGAAGTTTTGAATATCCATATGTCATGATTAAGAATATTGGTTGTCCAAAGAATATCCATATGTCAATGATTGGAATATTGGTTGTCTACAAAAGGGTCACTATCCACAGTAATATGAGTAGCAATTTCACCACATTCATGGAGATAGCTGAGAAGTTTTGAAGGCAAGGTATTCATTTTTTTTAAAGGAATGTCAGTCCTAAAGACTTTCAATGGACAGTAATGGTGGATTCTAGTTGTACACTTGCCTGATGGAAGTCACCATTCTGATGCAAAAAGGGAAACACATGCTCTAATTTGAAGACTGTTTGACCTTCTTAGTGATAGAAGGAAATTGTGCATTAAGAGGATGTTGACAACAAGTCATTATTGCTAGTTTGCAATAATTGAAGTATCAGATGTATAGTCTATGCATATAACAGTTGAGGGCAATCCATATAGATAGTTCATAAGCCAATCAGTATCTGGCTAGAATCATTATTGTTTTTTTTTTGTTCTAATGAGAATTTTTCATAAAACACCAAGGGACTGTCAATCCATGAGATGACAGAGAGACAACAATATTAGCAAGTGATAATCCTATTGTACCAATGACAGAGATAAATGCCAAAAAAATTTAGGGACAATGATAGGATCTAGGAGTTGAAGGCATTGTATTCAATAGGTAACAATGAGCTAGGCAGTGTTATGCATGCATTACAATACAGAGTAGAGACGACATTATCCGTGCATGTGTTATGTGTTTGATGAAGCTATAGAAAGAAGAGCTAAGGGTTTCAGGAATATATGTTGCATAGAATGCAAGCTCGGTCAACAAATCAAGACCCAAGAACAAGTGTTATTTTGCTTGTGAGAAGTAAATAAGATGAAGAGCCAAGATTTATGTTAAAGCCCTCTAACAATTGTTGGAGGTCAAGACTCAGAATGGTTCCTAAGGAGAAAAGAAACACCAAAGACAAATATGGAGGTCGCGACCATGAGAGGAACACAAACCCTCTATTGTTGCAAGCACAAAGTCGCGGTAGGTATCTATAGAAAAATGCCAAAGTTCTACAAGCAAATGCTGGAAACAACAGGAAAGGCACCAAATATAAAAGTGTATGAACATTTTTTAAATTGCAATTACAAAGCTCGAATTGAGCTTATGTTCTCAAAAAATGAAAAGAAAATGTAGAGAAATTTTTACAGGAAGCTTACCAATCTTTTCTTGTCATTTTCTTGCAAGAAGCTCTTCACAAAACCATCCAGAAGTCTCCACAGTGAAAAACCCTCATGGTGGTGCATGGCAGTAGAGAGGTAACACAAAGGGAAAAAATGAATGGCAAGAACGAGTGTGTTGCTTTTGCTTTAGGGTTTTTTGTTTTCCCTAAATGTGTTCGATGAGAAGGGCTTTTTTTTTTCCTTTGTTTTTATTTATTTTGTGTCTCTCTAATACCCCGTGGGTATGTGCTTGTGGACTTTGGCTAAGTGATGTGTAAAGATCACTTTATTAAGTGTTTTCCTTGCTTTTATTTTTGAATTACCCCTCAAATGTATAATTTCTACTTAGAAGTGATTTTTATAAATCACTTAGTAAAAAATTATTAATGATGCGAAACTAATAGCATATGTCCTTAATAAGTCAAGGGATATGTTTGAGCCCTTTTCTTTTTGCATTTTCTTTCAAATGTAAAACATTTAGTTAAATAGTGTAATGATAAGCCATTTAATTAAATGTTATTTTAAATGCAAAATTGAAAAAAAAATATTTGTTGATATGCATAAGTCATGAGGTGTTGTTGAATCTTATGCTTCTGCAAACACAAAAAGTATGATTCAAAGCAGCTTGGAGACATAATGATGATTAACCAACATGGGAATGGTATGTGGGTTGTATTTGACTGATTTTGGAGGGAATAGACCATTTGGAGGCATTTTTTCCATGCTTTTGGTGTGACTTGGGTCTTGGCTTGAATTTTTTGCATTTGGATGGCATTTTGGAGGAGTTTTGGAAGGCTCTTTTTTGGCCTTTATGCTACATCCAACCAGGGTTTCTAGAAGGACATGTGTGGGACAGTTTTAAAAATTGCATAAGTAACTTCAAACAAAGTTTTTGAAGTTAGTTCTTTCTTCTTTCAGCAAGTATTGGAGTTTATCTTTGGAGTTCTTTCAAGTGAAGGATAGTATTGTAACTATTGACAGATTTGTATAGCAGTTCATACCTTGGTTTTAATGGAGATAAGCAGTTTGACCTTCTCATTTTTCTATTTCATTGTATGTATTTGGATGATTTGATGCAACTACTTGTGAATTTTATCATTCCTAGTTTTGTGTCTCATTAATGGCATCTTTAAATAGAAAGAATATGCAGTTGCAGGTTGTAATTTGTGTTTTGTAGCAGAATATTTTAGTTGTGAAAATTTTCTTTCCTTCTAGGAGTGTGCATTGCAACCTTCTTACAAAATACTAATGCAAAACATATCAAAATATTGAGTTGTGTTTATCAAGCTTACAATTAAATAACCTGTGTATGCGAGCTATTTTACAAGTTTTAGTTAGTGACTTGGTGTATCACCTTTTAAAGCTTTCAGTTATTTTCAGTTTATGTAACCCTCTTACTCTTTTCTCAAGAAATCATTAGTTTAGCAGTAGTTTAGGTGACACCAATTAGGAGCCAGCCTTATCTGGAGGTCCTCCAAGCTTAGGTGACCCACAACCTAGGAGTGTTCCCATGTTGCTCCAAATTGCTAAGTTCTGCAACTTAGTAGGGGTGCAAATTTGAAGAGTTAACAACAATGTTATTGAAAGTGGCTAAAAGAAGGGAAGCAAGAGTAATCAAGAACATGTTGGATAAATATTTTTGCATCAGATAGAGTATAAATTAGAGGAAATCAGAGATATATTTATTTAACAATGATTTGAGAAGACAAAGAGAGATAACAAGAATAATAGGGATCAAGATTGGAGTGCTCTTGAGGAGATTTCAAGGTCTTCCTCTATTTGCAAGGGTAAACAAATTTTAATTCTAGGATGTGGCTCATCTTAGTAGGAAGAATAATAATTCTTAAATTGACATCTCTATGATACCAATCTATGTCATGTCCCATATGAAGCTCCCACAAAGCTATTCCCCCAAATAGAATGATGGATGAGAACAAAATTCTAAAATGGAAGCAATGAACAAAATAAAATTCCTCTAATTTCTTGGGATAAGATTAGTAGACCAAATGAAGAAAGGGGAGTAGGGCTTCAGAAGTGGCCGATAATGAATTTAGCCCTAGGCATTAAACTAGTCTCAAACATGTACGAAAAGTTAGAACATAAGTGGGTAAAATTCCTACAAAACAAATACCTTGACTCCAATGATCCACAAATAGTCCTAATGGTACAAAATCCCCCAACATGATCGACAATTTGGAAATTTTTAATTTCCTACAGAGGTTTGGTGGCTAATCACCTCACTTGGGGAATCAAGGGGGGAACAACATGCCTTTTTTTGGGAAGACCCATGGGATAATTTTTTAGCATTAAGCAAGGCTCCAAGACTAGATGATGTCAAAATAATACTTCCATAGGAGCATGAGGAACCAAAGTGATGGACTATGTAGAGACTGAGGCAAAATATTTGTTAGAAATTAGGATCTTAGGATACTAATCATTATAAACAAGATATAAAATAAGAATCATGAAGCATGGATTTTACATGTATTACATAAGACATACATGGGGAAAACCCTTTCAGGTAAAAAATCCCTTGAATCATAATCTTATTAAAAAATTATAATAATGGTCTATTGCAACATAGACTAAACCTGGGGAACACTTCTCCATACTCCCACATGGCCAATAATACCTAATGTGCATAACGATATAATTCTCTATATAATCTCCAAATTCTTACCCTCTCAAATAAGAGGGAACCTCCTTCAAATATATGAGAAAGGGTGGCATAATACCTACAAGCATATTAGTCACACCTATTCAACAACCACCATTCATAAATAATTAATAATCTAATAGTTATTAGACTTTAACCATTTCAAATGGGATATGCTTAATACACATATAATATATAAGGTTTTATAACTTTATATTAGAATAATATATACATGTTATAAGGGTATGACTCCTAATAATATTATGTTCTAACACTCCCCCCTTAATGTTAATAGGGGACACCACATGTCAATTTCCATAAAAGAAAAAAATGAAGTACCCTAGTAACATAGGTCTTCTTTAATTGTGATAAATTGGGACACAAATATATGCCAAAATGAAGGTCATGTATTCCAAACTACATGAAGGTCATCTTGTCATAATTTATAATCCAATGCTTTAAAAATGATGCTTTATATGAGGTCTTATAAAGATTTTTATTGGACCCAAGTCTGCTCAAATCAAGCTCACCTCATGTTCATTACATAGTGCTTGTAGTAATTAATACAATGTGCCCATAGGAATTAATGAATGACTTTATAAGTGGAAGATTTACAAATAGAAGACTCTTTAATAAATGTTCGTAGGACTTATGCATGGAATTCCTAAAGGACTTGCTAATTCCTAGAGGTCTTATATTTTTCCTAAATTAGGACTTGCTAATGCCCCAAAATACTTAATAATGTCTAAAGGTCTTATGTTTTGCCTACGAGGACTTGTTTATGCCAGGAGGACTTACATCTAGGATTTAGCCACTAAGTGGTGTCATTGACATGCACACTTCCCCTCAATGGCATCACCTTTGGCTAAGAATTGATTTGATTTTGGAGAATTTTGCACTGCACCGAGGTTTTGATAAGTGATGGCGAAGATCCCAATCTATATATTTTTTATAGAAATATTTCACTTGAATAGAATTAGAGAGAACTTTTATGATGGAATACTTTCAATTGAATAAAATTGGAGAGAACATTTTAAATGAAATATTTTAACTTGAAAGAGGTGCCCATGATTTTCAATGTTCTTTTCTCTCTTTGGAAATGAGATTGTTTGGCAAGAGTAAAATAACTCCATTTATCATATAGTAAAGTGATACTTTTATGAGTATCCATTTGAAGTTCTTTCATAAATCTCCAAAGCCACATTGATTATGTAGGAGCCACTTTTGTATTTTGGGATTTTTTATAAAAAACATAGAAGTCATCTTTCTTTAAAAAAGTATTACACTATTACTTCGATTTTGGTCAAACCCCAATCCCTTGTCTTTATTTGAAAATTCTCTTAAATTCAGGCTTTTTCGGTATTTCCTTAAGTTTTACGAACTTTGGCGAATGCCACTAAGGTTGTTATAACTTCTTATTCTGACACCCCTTTATGATGTCTTTGGTTTTATCCTTCATTTTGTATCTCCTTGTATTGTCAGTCTTCGATGAAATTAAAATAACTTTCTTAAACGCTGAAACCTTGTGGGGAAAGTTTAAGTTTGAATATTTAAAAATTGCCGGTCCGTACTAAAGTTTTTATAACTTTTCAAAAATCCACCACTAAACAAAAGTTAAAGGATGAAAAAGAAAATTTCATGTGTGATCGAGATTTTCAAGAGGTTTGGAAACCATTGTCGGTGTTTGATAGGTTTTTCAAACCTTTTCTTTTGCCAATTATATATGTGACTTATTTAAAGGAAAACAAAGGTAGTAAAGGACAAAGATTTTGTAAGTGTGGCGGATTCCGAAGGTCTTTCTAGAACTTTCCTCAATGATGTGATAGTAATGCAAGAAGAATGTTTAGTTAAACAAGCACAACCATGAAAGTGCAAATATGTAGAAAATTGACATGAACATATATCATTATTAGATGCAGAAATAAATTAAAAAGGGTAGTGCTTGAATGCAAAGAAGAACACAATATCAAATATAAAGTTTCATATTATATTCATATATATGTATACGGTATTACAAAATGGTGTGCATATTCAAAATAAGGAGTTATCTGCACTTTTCTTTTAAACACAAAGGACAAACATGAGGATGTGTATCCCCTCCACCACCTCTTGGAGGAATTTAATCTAGGGCTAGTGAAAATAGGTTCTCATGAGATTGCACGATGTAGGAAAACAAACCCATGTCATTTTTCCCTAGCCCTATGTGAAAATGAGCCACTGACTCCTCTGTAACGTCATGTTGAGTTGCAATGGCAATACAAATAGAGTCTCCTACAAGGCCATTTTTGGGAAACCTACTTAGCCCTTTAATGGCTACTCTCATTCGCATCAAATATTTAAGTTGGACCAGACGCTCTGCCGCTCGTATTCCCCAGTCACACTTCCTTGAATTGCAAACCGCATTGTATATGAAGTGTTCAAGAAGCTCTACATTGTGAACATGGGAATGACTCAGAAACTTCTCCCCAAGGATCTTTCATAGCATGCCTTCTTCCACATCACTCTAGATTGTGAATAATTCTCTCATTTGTTTCACCATTAGCCTATAGAACAGACTACACTCTACATACTCAATCACAACAAAGTCACTCCTAGAAGAAGCGTGGCTCTCAATACTCGCCATATCTGGGAATGCAATTTGAATTGTGAGAATAACGATCATTTTCACTGAATTTATAGAAATTAAGTGGCATATTTGAGTTGGAGATTTTTTTGGGAATGGGTGAGTGCAAGGATAGTGAGGTGGTAGCAGATTAAATGCGGATATGGGGTGAAGCCACAATAGTGGTTTACAATTGAAGTGAGGAAGGAAAAATCACAAAAAATGAATGTACAGCAAAAAACTTGATTTTAGGGGTTCGTACGAACCTATTGGTTCGACCGAACACATTAGGGGTTCACTAGAACCTGGGTTCGGTTGAACCCTTTTAATGCTTTTCCGTCAAAAAAGGCAACAAAACCCCTTATAAAAGGGGGGTTTGAATGAACCCCTAGAGGTTCACTCGAACCCCCCTTATTCCTCATCCCCCCTGAGACACCAAAAAACTCTGAATTTTGGCACTTTGGAGCTCGGGTTGAGGATGAAAATGGATGAATCTTCAAAACCCAACTGAATCAGGTATTCCTCAAAACAAGCTATCCAATGAATATAATTTTAATACGTTTGGTTTTATTATGTATTTGTTTTTTTAGTTTTATTAAACATAGGTTTTTCATCGAAAATGAAGGTCTTTGTTCTGCACATGTGGAAAATAAGTAGATTATCAAAAAATTTGAAAAATATAGTGCAGATATTGAAGTCCTTGATCAACAAAAAAATAAAAATGAATTTTGATATATACAAAAAGTTATGCATTTATACAAGGCTATATAATTGTAATTGGTTTGACTTCAAACTTGATTAAAGAAAAATATTCAATAAAAATTGTCTAACAGTGGAAGCATTAGATATCAGAGTTACTAATCTAAATTCAAAATAATTATAATTTTATCCTTCATGGAAAAATTTATGTGTTATACAAAGGCCACTTTTAAAAATGCTATTTTTTGAAAAAAGTAGTTTTCGGTGGGAGATGGAAAAGAAGTGTAATATGATTCCAAATATTTTGAAAAAAATATTTTTAGAATCTACAGACAAAATGTGACGAGACTCTAGTTTGCATCATCTTCAAATTCTTCACGGTTTAGCCGCTATAGGTGCCCGAATGTGAAGATTTAGTTAAAAATAATAATTTCAATGTCCAGTTTGGCCAAAAATTGTAAACCACTAATGTGGGATCACCCTGTGGCAAGATTTATTATCAACCTTAGCTTCGATGTTTAAAATTTTGAGTTGTCCCCTCATCTGGATGGTTCACACATATAAAATTATGAAGATATGCATATTTCATTTAATTCAGGCTCTGGAAACTACACCATTCACAAGTACAACAAACCACAGGGAAAGATTATGGACAAGAAATGTTTCGGTTGATTATCAAAATCTTATCAAAGAGGCAGTGTAATGATGATTTTTCCTATCATTAATATTCTTTCTTTATCGACTTCTTTAAGTGGGGTATTAGTTGGCAAGAAACCCTGCTCGACCAAGTGTCTGTTACTTTAACTGCCAAGATCCAAGATTGGGATTCTTCTATAAAACTTAATTCAAACGACTCATGAAGGGTCCAAATTTCTTTGATATGCATTGTGATGTAACAAGGGAAAAGGGAACAATTTTGGAAATATTTTTGTAATTGCAGATTATTGTGAATTTTTGAATTTGGAATGATGGATATGTTTTTTAATTGAATAAGTCTTTTAGTTAACAATAACTTAGATTCATTCTTTGTATGGGATGATTTCTTGACATTGTATTCATTTATTTGTGATTAAGGTCAATTCCTTAGCAAATGTTATATTCATTTGATGTTATTGTTTCGATTATTTGTGCTTAGGCATTAATGGTTTATTTTAGTTCATTGTGCTAATTCCATATTTATCAGTTAGTGTTTGTTTTCCTTTCATTGCTTTCTAGTTAAAAGCAAACTTTACAAAATATAGTAATAATCCTAAGGGAGCTATACCTCAATAACAATTCAGAAGAAATTCACAAATGAAAATGTGATATTTCTAGAGCTATTGGCAATAGTGGCCTTTATGAATAGGGCTATGGAGTTGTTATTTTGATATTTTAATAAAGGGTAGTTCATTCGGTAACATACACCATCCATATAAGAGCACCTACATCATTTATTTTGAGACAATTTGTGTAGATTTCCTATAAATGGAATCACCATCATAGTTAGTAACATAATAATCAAATAAAGTTGATTCTTGTTGTAAGAGAATATTTTTAATTTCTGCATTTGTAATTTTCCAATGAGCAATGTAATGATTACCCATATATCATTTCAATATTGAGCATAGCCATGTAATTCAAAATGGAGGTTAACTTGTCCATACAATAATTATGTTTTAAATTTTATTTGCAATGCTTGTTTATTTTTTCTATTTCCTTGCATACAATAGACATAGCTACCAAAGGAACAATTGGATATGGGTTAAAGAAGGAAACAATCTAATAGGACATTTATCATCTTGATGGTGAAGTAAACCCTAGCAAGGAGTTGGAAATGATGAATATACTTGTTGAAAGAAACACATGGATGGAGAGTTTCAACCATGTGAATACATACAAATTATAACAAGGATCTAAAATCAGCAATGGTCTTTTATTATAAATAAAAAAGATTTATTGGCACACCACATAACACAATTTTTGTTTGAGTGTGTAGTGAGGTCAAGTCAAACACAGAAAAAGAAAAATCTAGCCACACTCCACATAGAGGCCTTTAAGACTAGGTTGAAGAAGAATATGCTTCAACAAGTTGTTAAATTTTCAAGGAGAGCTTGCTTCAATGTTTATTTAACTAAAGTCAAGGTAGTGGAAGAGGAGGTACTCATTTGTTCCAATTACAAATTTAGATTTTTTATTAATAAAGGATCCTTCTCTATTTGGTTGAGGGGATATTTAAATTTTAGTGGTTTTGTAAATTATTTCTTGGTAGGTTTAAAATTATTTACCATTATTTAAAGATGCATTCTTGTGGGAAACAAGTTTATTGGCATAAAGTAACTTTTTGGATGAAATCTCACACAAATATAGCTAATGAGCTAATTAGTTCATTAAAAAAAGGTTCTATATTAGTGCACTCATAATAAATAACATGTACAATATATGGAAGGTATTTTATGAATAATAATCATTATAAACATAATGTTTGATAGGGGTAAATACATAAAAAAAATTAAAACATCAAACACATTGTATTTACACCTAATGAAGTGTGATGGTGAAATTTCTATACCCATACCTATTTATATTTGTATACATATACATAGCAATAAATAGTGTATTATTGTGTACCATTCCCTTAGCCTTTACCTACCCTTATACACACATATATATTCCATACATTTATCTCTCACTCTATTATTAAATGAACATTATTTGATACATTAACCCAATTCTTACATTTGTTACACTTATCCATATAATTATCCCTTTAAATTTGTTATCCACTTGGATCTAATTGCTTACTTATCTAGGGTCATTTCTAGGGTCATGGGTTTGACCTTGTGGTCATAAACTTGACCTTTTCCTTTCCAAAGTTAAAATTAAAATTCTAGTCAACTACCACCCATTATTAAATCTCACCTTGAGACGACTTAGTACACTTATTGTAAAAATTGATGGCATGGGTAAATATTTAAAGGGATTCATTAGCATTTGTGTCATCATCTATAATCCACAAGTCCTTAAAGAGCAATCAATATAAAAACATTTCAAGTTTTGTAGAAGGCCTTAGAAGGAGCCCAACAAAAAGAATATTAAATATGTGTGGTAATAGCAACTTAACATAGGTTTGAAATTTCTCAATGAGAGAAAGGGGTTTGGCTATACGATACTGCAATTTATTTTCAATACAAATATAACTAGTTGTCAAAGAGAATAATATTAAAATCAAAAGGAATTCTAAGAAACCTAATTGTCTCACCATGATCAATCCATTTCTAGCCAAAGGTATTGACCTATGGAGGCTTAGGCAAGAATTAATAATGGTAGCATTGGGTTTTCTACCAATGTATGATAGATCCTAAAGCTAAAAAAGGTACCAAGATATTGTGCAAAACCTATTTGCCATTATCCTTTTCTCAAAAGAGTAAGAAAGTAATCAAGAAAAAATGATCATTAACAAGCTATTGAGTGGTATTAGGAAAGGAAATACCTTTGATATGGTCTAAAGAAACAATATTATCAATCAAGTAGCCAAAGTCTTCCGCAATTAGCACATAATGAGTAGAAGCAACTAGACAACTTTGTTGAATAGAACTAAATAGCACAAAAGAGTAAGAATGTTACCATTAATGATAAGACAAGCAGAATCATCTACAAACAACATTTGAACATATGTGAGAATTTAGAACTAAATCCCAATACTTGAAGCATGACAATAATGAATGACCATTCTATGTAGTCTAAATAGTGAACTTATTTTTTTATTAAAATAGCTTGTAGTACTGAGAACAAAGAGCCCATTCATACCTCCCTAAACATCAATAATATTTTCCAAAATGTATTTGCTCTTGATGAACCCTATTTTCTCATGATGCATGATAGGAAGAAACAAGTGTCATAGACGAAGTGCAATGACTTTGATAATAATTTTGTAAAAAATATTCAATAGCATGATTCACTACCAAATATTCACTAGACTTGGGCACAAATTTAATATTTCTTATGTTAATAATATTACCAAGATACCAATGATTGTATTTTTCCAAATAAACTTGAAACAAGTTTAGACCAATAAAACTCCACAAAAATTATAAAATTGACTTGAGAAACCAATAAATTTTATAACCAATTACTTTAATTATAAAAGTACTACACTTAACTTTTAACTATATCCAATCACTTATTATGTTCTAATTAAATCTGATCAAAATCTTCATAGAAAATAAAAAATAATTTTAAAAACATTCTATTATTAAAATCGAAAAAACTTAACCTCAAAATATTTGATTTACTTTTTCTTTTAAATAAAAATTAGTTAACCCCTCTCTCCCCTCTCTATATACTTTAAAATTATTAAAAATATCATTATTTTATAAAAGATAGAAGTTCGTGTTTATATACATATAAACTAGGTAGATGCATATTTTAAAGGTTCGTATTAAATAAAATGGGAAGCCTTTTACATAGGTAGATGCAACTGATTCAAACTTGGACTGACTTAAAGAAGGTGAATAAAAACACCAATACTTTTCCCTATTCTATTTTGAGAAGATTTTAACAATTCAGTAGAATGTAGTGTTTTGAGCCAGGTTTCTGCCTTCAACAGAGTTTACAATGGGTGATGTTTTTAGTAGAATTTATGTTCGTGTTGATGAGTTTAGGTCATTTATATAGCAGAATTTTTATTTGTGAAAGCGTTTAAAATGGGCTGTTTGATCAATTCTGAAACATTTTTCAATGATAAAAAGTAGTATGTCAATTGTATGTCGATATCATGTTAATAATTTAAGTTTTTCTTAATAAAAACAATAAATTTATAAGTTTTTAAGAGATATTGTACATTATTTTGATATTTTTTATCTATAATTATTTTGTTAATGCGAACAATGTGGGTAACATCAGTTTCTCTCAAGCAATCATACTACAAATTATTTATGGAAGATCAAGAGTCACAACTTATAAATCTACATTAGAAGCCAACTATGGAAGACCATGAGTCACAACTTAGAATTCCATAGTAGATGCCCCTTTGGAATTTAAACTTGGGTCTCAACAACAGAAATCAATGCTTTAACCTTTAACAGTTTAACCAATTAAACTCAACCTCTTGGACGGAGATATTATATTTTTATAGTTTATGATTGTGAATATAAAAGTGTTTTGGATTAAATTGTATGAAAATGTTAACATTAAGATTTTTAATCACACTTCATGATCTACTATTATGATGAAATAAAATTCATCTCTATAATAAATAATAAAATGATCCAAAATTGACATCGAAAAACTCTACATAACTTAATTCAAAAACACTTTTCTATTAATAATAAATAAATTATCCAAATGACACTAGCTAAAAAAATTATAAACATATGCGATTGATAAATCTTTCTGCATGGTGGGTAGTGCTTTCAGTCGATTTCATATTCTTGTTGTATACATTAGGGTTTTGGTGTCAGAGCATCAGGGATGGTTGGCCCTCCATTTCTTATCAGGTCATGGGTTGTTTGTCTACTATTATCTCTATCAAGGTGTTATTTTCAGTTGTTGACAGCCTTAAAGAAAATTGAATTGATGACAATTGTAAAAAACAATAAAATGAACAAAAGAACGGTGCAGAATGAGAGGTCGGCAAAGATAGTGATGCACTGATATTGACTACAGTTGTTTTCTCTGTTTGGACTGGTTTGTGTGGTCCTCTTATTTACCTCTCTTCTGCTTTATAATGAACTCCAGTGTAACAAGGATCTCTGCAATTAAATCTGGTCTCTGTCACCTTTCTTTACTTTTTGTCTGTAAAAGAGAATGGGTAAAGAACTTCTGTGATATTTGTTGGGTTTTAAGATGGAAGATCATCATAAACAATAAATAAAGAATGTGGGGTGACCCAGGATAGCGATGCAGATGGATTAAGCTCTTGGTGTTTTCTCTTTTGAATTCTGTGTTTATAAATAACTTCTATTTACATCACCTTTACCTTTTTGTCGGTGGAATACTTTAGTAATCTTGTCTGTGCTTCTAATGTTTTCACATGGATGAATAGACACTATATTTTGATCTTTAAATAAATATATATATTGTTGGTCAACCTGTCATAATTCTGGCAGTGGAGATGTTTTGCATACAAAGTTTCAGAATCCATTTTCACATAATCCTAACACAAATAGACATATAATTAAGATGTGTTGGTCCAAACAACTCCATTCACATCAATGAGTTACATTGAAAAAAATCCATGCGTGCAGCCACAATAAAGAATAAATAACATGTAATATATATGAAAGGTATTTTAAGAATAAAAATTATTATAAAAATAATGTCTAAGAAAGATAAATATATAAATTTTTAATTTTAATATATTGTATTTTTATGTAATGAAATGTAATGGTGAAATTTGTGTATTTATATTGTTGAACTTATTTAATTTTGTATTTATTTTAATAAAATATTTTGACACGTATAAATTGACAAATAGTATAATATTGTTGAGTTTATTTCCTTAACCTTTACTATTTTATACACACATATATTTTTATGCTTAATCTTCATGTTATTCTTAATCAATATTTTGTTACATTCATCTAAATCCACATATTTGTTACAATTATCCATTTAACTATCTCATCATAGCCATTATCCACTTACATTTGATTGCTTACCTATTCAAGGTCATTTAGAAGGTCACGGGTTTAACCCTAGTCACAAACTTAACACTTGCCTTCCAAAATTTTAAATTTAAATTCTATTCGACTACCACCCTTTATTTTGTCACCTTAAGCCAACTAAGAACATTTTTTTGCAAAAAAATGATGCTATGTGCTACTATTTAAAAGGATTAATTAGCATTTATTTCATCATCCAAAATACATGTGTTTAATAAGAGCAATCAATAAAAAACATTTGGATTTAATGTACTAAAATGAGTAACAAATCTATATACATTACTCTAGGGTGCTTACCTTTTATCTTCAATATATTGTAGAAATATTTTTGGGATTTGACCTAAGAGAGCACATCTCCTTACAATACAACAATAGCTCTTCCAAAGTATTTCTAAATATCAATTGAGAATCATCAAACATTAAAAAAGAATAGAACAAATTTCAGTCATCCATGTCTGTTGATTATAACTATACCTAATTTATGATTGACCCTATAATTATCACTCAATCAAAAAAATCCATATAGAAAGTCTAAAAATAAAGCACCATAAGTCAAATTTAGATTAAAATTTTAGAAAAAACAATCTATAACAAGTCTAAAAATAAAATCATAATGAGATTAAAAAAAGGGTGGATAGGATGGGTAAAAATGGAGCTCATAAAGTAAGGCATAAAATGTGTGAGGATATATAATCATGAAATTGTATTAGGTAGGAACATAAAACTCTAGAATGATCTCATAAATGATAATACAATCATAAATGACCTATCAAACCCAAAATTTAAATGCTAGTGAATGTAAGATTAGATGATTTCATCAGAAATTTTGAATGGGAAAAATACATTTGTTTGCAAGTTTAATTTAGGCTAATTAAATAATTGTAATTAATTTAGTAGAAGTAAACTTAAGTTAGTAAATGACCATTAGGAATTTAGGAGATTAAATGTGGCTTGAAATATTGAAATATTGTATTTAGCTCTAAAACTTAAAAGGTAAAGTGAAAAATGATAACTTATAAAATTTATCCACCTCAGTCTAGAAAATTTTGTGCACCTAAAATTTTTTGTGGGTTGATTTCATGCTTGCAAAATAATTTTGCATTATGTAAACTTGATTTGGAGGCTACAAAAAATGATCCACCAAATTGTCCACTTCCATTCATATTTCTATTACATGACAATCATTAAAGATTGGTGGTACTTAAAGAATATATAAATTGAATGCTACAAATTTCATAAATTTAATGTGAAAAAATATAATACTTATCTCTACAACCAAAAAGGTAATGAAATATGATGATTTATAGAGTTTATTCACCTTAGTTTGGAAAATTGATGACCTTGAAGCACAATTTGTCTTTCAATTTTATGCACGTCAATTGATTTCATGCTTGCAAAATCCCTCTACATTATAAAACTAATTTGGAAGTTATAATTTAAATGTTGTACCAAACTGTGTGCTTCTATTTTTTAGTTTACCCAAATCTTTACTATGTTCCCATAGTTAAGGATTGACATTATTTGAGAATATACTAGAGAGATTTCCAGATTACTATAGTTAAGTTCTCCTAGAGGTAAAAGCATTTAAATAATTCCATATATTCATGGAATGATCCATAGATAATAGAAAAGAATGTAAATGAGCTAGATGTTTATTCTAATGTAATATTATGATTATTTTTTGTAAGGAAATTAGAGTAGCGGAAATAATTTCCTACACCAATCTTGAGAAGAGATATTATGCAAACTTTAAAATTGATCTAATAGTTACAGAAAAACTAGAAACACATTCATAACAGAGAATAAACAATGAACACAAGATATACGTAGGGAAAACCCTTTTGAGTGAAAAACCCCACACTCCAAAACCTACTCAATGTATTTCAAATCCAACAACAAGATTACATACACTTGCAGAGTAAGTCTTTTACAAGAGTATCACCAGTAAACAACTCTAGAAGAATTATGGCAGCAATTCGACAACATAACAGTTCCTGCAAACTCAACACACAAACTACTCCTCAAGCCTTCAATTTATAGACCTCTGTCTATACAAGAAACCACCAGTAGTTTACAAAACCATGTGAAAAACCTCTCATGAGGTGTATTTCCCAAAAATGCAAGATTTCGGTCTAAAATTAGGCTCGCACACCCACAATATTCTCCCTGATTTTTGACCCTCAAAGATGTCATAAAATCTATCATAATATCTCTAAAATTAACCCTTCCATGATATACTATCACATGGACATCTTTTGACAACTAATATTTCTATTTTCAAAGCACCGATAATGTGTAACAGTTGTAGGAAAATCTTAAATAAAAATAAATCAAATCTATGAAAATAGCAAGGTTGAGACACCTCATTTCCAACATTTTTAGCACTCCAATTGAAGTGGCATTGCTAACAGATCTTTGTAAATGTTAATAATTGTTTAATGATTTCTTGATTAAATGGTAAATTAATGTTAAAAAATAAAGGTCTTTAAATACAAGTACATAAGAAATCATCACGCAAATTCTTACCAATTTGTGTTCTAATGCTAAGAGAAAAAGGTAGGATTCGACAATTTAAATTTTAAAAATTTGATTTTCAAGTCAAATCCACATTTTGCAAGATTGATCCCAAGAAAAAGAATGTGGAGAATGGGGATTAGGGATAAACTCATGAAAATATAGAACAATAAATGGGGTATATATTTGGGAATAAGTGTGGATAGATCATGGATAAGGGTAAGTACATAGGAATATATATAAGGAAGAGTATATGAGCGTGGACAATGATGATCTAAACTCAACACAAAAGTATGTAATATGTCACCATGTAGTCAAGTATGAATGACATTCTCTCAAAATGGATCCAAAATTAAATAGTCATTAGCATGGGAATGCAAATTTCACCATTCTAAGTTCTATATAATATTTAACATAATTAGAGGCTTTGGTCAATATAGCATGGTTTAGCTAATGAAGATGTTTGGCATACACAAAACTATTTCTATAAAAATTCACCACGAGCAATTCACCGCCAACAAGATGTTTGGCATACACAAAATTAGCTCTAGGAAAACTCATTGCCATCAATTCACCACAAGCAATTCATTGTCGTGGAAAATTCACCACCAGCAATTTATTGCTATGGAAAATTCACCACCGTGGATAATTCATCGCATATACAATTAGGAAATTGTTGGCGGTGAATTTTCCTAGAGATTCATGAATTTGTTTGGGCAATGAATTGTTGGTGATAAATTGTTGGAGGTGAATTACTGGAGGTGAATTTTCCTAAAGCTCACAAAACTACTCTGGCGGTGAATTTTCTTGAAGCCCACAAAACTACTAACACTCCAATCTCATTGGATGGGAAAGAAAATAAACAAATAGTCAAAGTTTAGTGGCCCAACCAACATCTTATCCGATTAACTTTTAATTGATAGATAACACTAAATGGTGTTTTTAGTGTACTTTATATGCTTTTGTGTTGGCATTGGGTAGTTTGTGTAGTGGGACCTCCATTTAATAATGAATATACTTTTGAAATGACAAATAAATTTTATAATTATTTGTTTAACTATTTTTATGGTGAAAATGGTTAGCAATAATATGCTAATAAATTTACGATTTTATGATAACTAAATTGTGTTGTTAATGCTAATATATTTTTATTAATAAGACTATTCTTAAACATCAAACAATTATGTTATTTTCACTAACAAAAATTTATTAAATCAACTATTAATTATTTAATGTTTATATTAATAAATATATATTAACAATTAATAAAACAATACCTTTATTATAAAACTATTTTATAATATTTTTCTTAAAGCTTATTTGTCATTTCTAAAATATATAATTCTTCACTAAAAGTCTCGTTGTACAAATCATCTAGTACAAATCATCTAATACAAAAACAAAAGCATATAAACCTCACTAAAAATACAATCCACTATAAACCAAAATAAATTGAATAAAAAGATTGAAATTCAATTGAATAAGAGATTGATTGAGCCTTCAAACTTTTATTTAATGTTTAAGTAAAAATATATAAAAATTGGTTTCATTATTTAAGCCTTCAAACTTTTATATAATGTTTAAGTAAAAATATATAAAAATTGGTTTTATATGAATAAGATATTGCTTGAGCCTTCAAACTTTTATAAAATGTTTAAATAAAAACATATAAAAATTAATTTCATATTAAAAGAACAATCAACATATTTTATTTATTTAAAATTATAAGCATAAATCACTGATAAACCCTCTTAAATAGTGGATAGTGTTTTTTAGTGGATTTCATATTCTTCTTGGAATGCTCAATCTATGGCTGCCATTTTCCACAAAATAAATGGCCGGCCTTCTCGATATCTCTTAAGTATTATTGCTGAGAGAAGCCACCCAAGATAGTGATGCACAAGGATTGAACTGTTAGTTGTTTTCTCTCTTGATCTCTGTGTTTGAAAATAACGTCTATTTACACCATTCTTTACTTCTTTGTTTGTAAGATGCTTTCTTATACTTGCTTCGTCTTATGGTATTTTCATATGGATGGATAGACAGCACATATGAATGCATTATGTATTTCTTTTGATGTTTAAATAAATTATATTATTGGTCAACTTTGTATGGTTCAGACAGTGGAGATTTCTTGCAGACAAAAGCTTTCAGAATATATTTTCATTTAATACAAGATGAATAGACATATAATTAAGTTGTGCTGGTTCAAACAACTCCATTCACATCAGTTACTATATAGATATAGATATATATGCTGAATAAGTGTATGTTTAAATTAGAAATTATCTTTCAATTAAGTTATTAAAAATAAGAAATTTCAAGGCTTGGACTTGGTCTAATTGTACCTCAAAAAAAAAAGAATCTTAGTTGATGGTGAAATCAAGGAACAACTCTTTAATACCACCCTAAATTAGATTTGACTATTGATATTAATTTCTTTTATTTAATGAATATTGACTTTATTACTTTTTAAAATATATATTTAAAAAATAATACACTATTCATAGAAAGGGGTGGGTGGTAGAGGTCACACCCTCAAATTTGAAGTGGGGTCAAATCCAAACAAAACAAAATAATAAAAAAAATTCTAGTAGGGCAAGCCCAAACAACAAGAACTAACAAAACCATTACATGGTGAGATCTTCACCATTAAGGGGATCACAGTCATCTAGTTTAGCCTATACATTAGTGAGGATGAAACTATTAGTAATCAATTCCCAACCAATAAGAGTGCCCTCCTCTTCTTAGTCTTCATATAAATGTTGCTAAATATGAACTATAGAAACTTATCAAATCCAATTTAGGAAACTTTCTAGAAACCAACTAGCTAGGAGCAACATGCCCATGTGAAGAGGCCAATGGTGGATGGAAAGGTTGAGACCATACATGGGAAACACAATCCCTTTCTCATCTAGAAGGTTGTTGAGATCCATGTCATTAGGACCAACGATCTCTTCTAGTATGTTGGCTACATCCACATCTATACCCACATCGAGAGTAGTGACCTTGGTGAAAGGTGGAAGGAGATGCCACTTTGGAAACCATTCAAGGGGAATTACCCCAATGATCCAAAGGAAGTCTATAAATGAGCAACTTAAAGTGTATTTTTTTCCTTGCACCTAAATCTAGATAATCATAATGGAGTAAATCATAGCCTCAATGTAAATGAAAATAATAATATCTACTACACAACCTCTAAAAATAGAAAAAAAAATATCTTTTCAAATTTTAAAAAGAATCTCCACCCTAAAATCATATCGAATTTGGATTAATTTAAAAGGGAGGTAGGGCCAATATCCTAACAAAACCATATTCCATGAAATAGGTCAAGCCTAAACAACTTAAAGAATTCATGAATCCTTGTCCATAATCCATGGTCTTTGGTGTAAAATAAAAAATGTGTTTAAGAGTTTCAAGTTTCCATAAAATGGATAGTGGGGATTAAGAAATTTGAGATGAGATAGGTGGGATCTAAGTGAAAGGCCTTGATAAATAATACACCAAGAAAAATGAATAAGCTTGGGCTTAAGAATATACCAAATATTCTAGAATATCTAATGTCAAGTGCCTAGAGAGGACTACAGGTGCAAATAGAGATTTAGTTGGGTCACCATGGGAAGATGAGGTATAAGCCATAAATATCCTTTACAAGGTTAATAATTA
This sequence comes from Sequoia sempervirens, assembly GCA_007258455.2. NCBI lineage: Eukaryota > Viridiplantae > Streptophyta > Pinopsida > Cupressales > Cupressaceae > Sequoia > Sequoia sempervirens. The sequence continues at coordinate 2,328 of VDFB02115880.1, read as the reverse complement.
TGAAATGGTGTATCAGGATACCATTTACAATCCTTCCACTATAGATTGAAATCCCTAACCCAACATTTTTGAACCATGTGAGGAAGGATGATATTAATGACTATTTGGTAAGTATCACAATCTTGATTAGATAACTATAATTTGAGTCCAAACTAAGAAACTATTAGCAAATTTATTGAATTTATGGTAACATATTGATTCCTCAATTATAAAATCTTAAATCTCAAACCTAAGGGGCTTTAGCCAAAGGTTGATCTTGACAAGAATGAATAGGATACCACTAAATAAACTACTAACTAACATGCCTTGACCATTATAGAAATCATTTCTAGCCCACAAAATCTAAAGCTTGATGGATTCCCAAGCCTTATAGATGCTTTTTGATAACAAATGAGTTTTATATTAAATGATTTCCTTCATAGAAAGGAGATTATGAAGCCCAAGGGCTTTACAAGTTGGATGCCCAAAGTGAAACTCTAGATATGAAATACAATGTCGAATGAAAAATTTCCAAGCATCCTTGCCTGTTATGTCAAGTCTAGGATGAAATGCATAAACTATTGACAATTGAAATACATAAAATTTTAACAACAAAAAAAATCAATTAGAGATTATCTTCATTCATTCAAAATATACATATTTGAAATAGGATAAGTGAACTTTAGTCCATCTTCTATATGACTATTTAGCTTCTAATGTATTTAAGAAATATTAAATATTAAATATTATCCCACTACTCCTAGAATTATGTACATTATTTTTATGCCCCCTTAGCTCAGTAGAACCACTATTTGTGTTGTTCATTAGGAAACTTGTGTATGACGCCTATTTTTCTTTATATGAAGAGCTCCACTATTCTACAAAAGGTTATGCCTAAGTGATTCCCTTTTTCTATTTTTAAGAATCATGATATGGAATTGATATTTATATTTGAGGGCATGTATAGGATCGTGATGGGCCAAACTATTTCTCTAAGTGGCAATGAAAATATAGAAAAATAGACTTAAGCAACTTCACATAAAAATTGAATAGGTTATTAACATAATTTAGAAAATATGTAGGAATAGAATTTGTAGAAAATTGAATGTAGTTTGTAGGATACTAATATTTTTTGAAAAAAAAAAAATTGTGAAAATTTGAATTTTCAATATAGTATTACTTTAATTTTTGAAAAAAATAAAAAGCATGTGTTTGTTTGGGCATCCTAAGTATGAGCAAAATTTTTATTTTTTTTAAATCTTTCAATATAAGTAGAGGACACAAGCCCAGATGCGACACATATTTTTCTACAAGTAAATAATTAGTTAGAATTTTTTTAGTAGGAATTTTTAAAATATTAAAAAACTATATGTTTGGCCACCCCAACTTGGTAAAAAATGTATGAAATTCTATATTTTTCAACCTATAGTTTGTGAAGAATAGAGTGTGACTCATCTTTTGAATTCAAAAAATGTGTATTCGTTTAAAAGTTATAGATTTTTTTCAATCAACCTGTCAATTAGGACTTTACACATGGTACATGTAGAAAATCAACAATAATCATCCACTACTAAATTTGACACCATTTTTCGACGGTCGTTCGTCGGTCGTTCGAAAAATCTTTGTCAGACAAGCGACGAAATGGCAAAAAAAAATTCGTCGCTATTTTTTCATCGAAAGGCCGGCGACGAATTAAACGTCGAAATAACGGCGAAGAATCGTTGGTCGTTAGCATTGTCAAATGGCTCGGACTTTCGTCGACATATCAAAGAACACTTCGTGTATCCACCGATGAAACAACAGCAGACTTTCGTCGCCATTTCGACGAAATGGGAAAGGAGTAGCGTCGAAACAACACCAAAAGTTCATTGAAAGTGCGACGAAATAGGCAAGTAGTAGCGTCGAAACAACACCAAGAGTTCATTGAATGTGCGATGAAAATAGCAAGAAGTAGCGTCAGAAGAACACCAAAAGTCCATCGAAAGTGCGACGAAATGGGCAAGGAGTAAAGTGGAAACTACGCCAAAAGTTTGTCGAAATTGCGACGAAATGGGCAAGGAGTTATGACGAAACTTTCATCGCAGCTATAGAAACTTCGTCAAACCTTTCTATTGATTCGTCAGTGGTATTCGTTGAAATTGCGACGAAGCATCAATTTTTAAAAAAAATATTCGTGGAAATGTACCATTGCGGAGACTGACAACTGATCATACATACATACTGCATATTGGTTTGATGCTTCAAATGATGCATTTCTTATATTGAAAAGTGCATTACCTTATTGAGCTTCTCTTTGTTTCGAGAATAGTTTAATATTCTCTACTTAACAAAGGCCAACCACGGACGGTG